>JANJYP010034699.1:0-24545 GCA_024605115.1 Rastrelliger brachysoma
CACAGTTTTGGAATTTGCTAACAAATGACATTGTTCTGCCTATTGGTGATGATTGGGGTACCAGATTAGAAAACACTCTTATGTGTAGTTCTGCATTGTCAAACATAATATAGCAGAGTTCACGTAAAGTTCATTGCCATCCCAACCACACACAGTAAAATCACAAAGTAAATAGTATGCTGTGACAATATAAGTAAAATACCAGAATTATTTTTGTGTTTTGCACGCAGTGAGTTATCTGAGACTGTTGGACTGTAGTATATTCTGGGCATTGTGTCTGCAGGATAGTTGTTTTTGTTACCCACTGTGTGATTCTATATTCTCTGTTTTTGAGATCAAGAAACTAAAAAAACATGGCCTTGAACATATCGCCATACAATGTCTACTGGCTAGGGTGACAGCTCACAGAGAACAAAGAACTGCCTGGCATTGTTGTTTTTCCATAAGGTTCAGAAAGGACTCCCACAGGGAAATTTTCTCAGGAATGGCATGTCTCCTTGTATTAGTTGGCTGAATTGCAGGACAGCACAGACAAAAAAACTGCTCATCATGATTCACTCTGCGCTGCAAAAAAATGTCCATTTCAACATGCCCCTTCACCTGGCACTTGTGCTATTTTTAAGTAAAATGGGGTGAGATTATGTAGGCTAATAAAAACAGTTAACCCAGAGTATTTGTCAGTCCTGACATCCAGAACCCTGCTACTTTTCAAAACCTTTTAGCCTGTCTCAGTCTGATTTATAACTTTGTTTTGACAAGTGTCACATAAATAGGATTTGTGATATATTATTCTTGATTCATGCGGGGCTGCTGGCTACCAAAATATTCTCACCTATGCGCTCAAAAACCGTGACAACACCACACCATGTTAATACAGCATTCTTTGAGTGAAATATCCGCCCCTTCGCCTCCTCCTCTTCTCCTGCGAGTCTTCCTCCTCATTCTTTTCTCACACCTCCTCGTTGTGATGAAACAAACCCTGCCGACAGCACTAAAGATGACAAACAACTCTGTCATCTCCCGGTAATGCTGCAAATGAAAGCAGTGGAAGTAGGAGCATTGTAATGAATGCTATAAAAACATAAGATATACTGTGCAGTGTTCCCTAAAAGTCAAATACATGTAAAAATGTGAAGGCTTGTGTCAAAAAAGAGGTTTATGTTTTGATGAAAGAGGCTCATTGCTTCAGTTAAGAGGTAACTTATTTCACTGGTAAACAATTTATTACATACTACACAGTATATATACTATATTATAGCATTGATTGATAGTATGCAGCTGCCATCAATCAGATATACCTACTGTCTTTAATTTGACAGCAAACACATAAAAATGCTACATGCAGACAACCTGCAGCTGTATGGTACTGTTCCACTGTTTTACCCTCAGATGAATTCTCTAGCAGCCACTATACTGCAATTAATGCTGAATGGGAGGTGACAGTGTCCCACGCACACACAGCCTCCAAATGCCAAGTGGCAACAGCAGAAAGCCTAGCTGTCTCAGTGATGTAAGAGCCAGAGGACATCTGGGAATGTCGAGTCGCTAAGGGCAGTCAGAGAAGGAGACGAGGCTGAGGCAAGGGGAGGAAAGGTAGGCACTAAGGTTTGGCAAGAGGGGAAGAGGTTGATATGGCGAAGGGATGGGGGGTGATGAAGCTGGCAGGGAGGCTGTGAAGGCAAAAATGGAGGAATGGATGTAAAAAAAAAGCAGCTCTGTAGACTGAGGGTGAGTATGGACAGTGCAGTCTGTCAGGTCTCCAATCTGTCAGCAGAGTACCCCTGTTCCCCTCAGGCCTCACAACAAGGCCCTGCATCATTTTGCGCTCTCATCCACTCATGTATCATGTCCTCATACACCCTCTTGTCCCCGGCAGTGCACTTCACTGCACAGTGATTTTGCCACAGGGAAAAATAGATTATGTTTGTTGCTTGTTTAGACTATTTATTATACAAATTTATACCTTAAATTTTGGATCAATGCAGATTGTGCCAAGTATTTAATTGAGCTGATCATATAATTTTTAATTTATTTTTTTGATTGTGGACCAAAACCATTAACCATGATTTTTGTGTGAAGCATACTGGAAATAGCTTGGATTCTCTGAAAAATGGAGCTACAGTGTCATCTGCTGGAAGAAATGAAACATTGCACTTTCCACTGTAAGCAAATTTAGTTGTGTTTTTATGCTGTCGGACAATTATGCTCAAAGTGGACATCATTTATATGAATGTAGCCACATACCAACAAAAAAATCAAGCTCCCCTTAATATTTTTTTTCTATTATATAAACTTACTTCCTATTTATATTTGCTGTGAAATTATACACTAAAAACTGTCCCTAGACAGTGGGACATCAGTAGGAAGAAACAGTAAATACCTTAATCTCTTGATGATTTGATGACTGTAACTGAGCTGCAAGAATGCCCTCCTGAGAATATCGCTCACATGACAGTAGGATACTTATTATAGTTTGCTTATCACCCCTTGCTTACGCACGTACACTGAAACACATACCAACAAACACACACTGTAATGTTATATACACACTGTAATGTGAGATGTAGGGAGAGGACAGCACCAATGTGTATTGATGGACTCTCGTTTTAGTTGAGACTTGTATCACAAGATAGCACCCATGTTTATTGATGGACTCTCGTTTTAGTTGCGACTTGTATCACAAGGTTTGGGATGTGATCCAGACAGTCAATTAATTTGTCTTGCTCTGCCACCTCAGGAACCCTCAGTGACCTGATATGAACCAGGTTAAAAGTGATCACATGCTTTTAAAAAATCTTCACATTTTTGGCACACTTCTTTTCTTCTTAATATGCATCTGGTGCACTGTCCATGAAATGAGAGAATTTAATTGTTCAAAGGTATCTGGCAAACTACCTTTGGTATTATCTCACCTCACGAGGTTTTCATGGAAGCTGCACATGATTTGTGGATATGAATGTTTCCAAACAGGCATCTGGTTTTATAGACATGCAACACTAACTCTAGCCTCATGCAGGACTGATTCCTTTACATGTTGGCATTTGATAATGTGAAAAATAGACATGCACCTTACTGTAAATTCAACATATCAAGGTTCTGCACTTGTTTCTCATTGTCTTCTTGTCACGGCTTCTTTTTATTTGCACGCTACTGTAGCTGTGCCAAGTTTGAACTGTGCCTCTTCGGAGCTAGTGCCCTGTAAAGAGTAGCCGTCTGCTGTGCCAACATTGGCTTTTGGCCAGTTTGATAAAGGTGCCAGCATGGGATTGCTGCCAGTTTACAAAAGGTCAACATACCCCAGACAGGATCAAGTGACTTCTCCTGAACTGCAGTGTCACTCAACTGCCATTTTAACATGTCACACACAGAGACCTCTCTGCTTGTGGTGCACAAGCAGACGATAAGAGTAACGCAACTGCCTACCAGCAATGAAATGTCTATGCAAAAATGGTGCCAGATGTCAGAATGAAAGTTTTGACAATGTCATCATCTTTAGCTATGAAGTGCAATATGTTGTTAAATGTGTTCTTATTTTGTGGTTTATGTTTTTTTAAAGGTTGGTCACCTCTGGCACACTGCCATCCATGACACACTTGCTGTACTGTCTGTTGTTCTTGGTACATGAATAAACATTCTCAGTACATACACAGTTACAGACACACACATTAACAAAACATCCATGGAGCCATACAATATGGAAGCATCCACTCATTGCATCCTCTTACAGCCATTATAGGAAAATCAAATTGCAAATGGTATTTGTTAATGATGCATTACCTGGATAAAATTATGACTAATAAAATTTTCTGTTGCTTTAACTCATGAAATATAATTAACTTCAATGATTAGTTTCACAAGAAACAACCATTATTCATGCTGCAGTAAAGGACAAAAATTCCCTATAAATCTTAATGACTTATAAACAAATAATCACTTTAATCAATTTAAAAACCTTTGGTCCCAATCGAAAATTTCAAATTTACTGTAACATTACTGAAATCACGTGATGCATTATGTAAATAACTAGTGCATACTTGTTGCGTGCCCATTTTAATCATCTGATAATTTTGATGTTACTAGATGGAGTCAATATATTCACCATGCAGTGTCAAAACAGTACCGACTTTATGATATTTTTATTTTAAGGGTTTCCTACTTTGTGTATATCCATTTTGCAAAGGCATCTGGTAAGACATCACAATGTCAAAATGTCAAAAAGGCTGAAATTTAACCTTTTGTATTATTAACTTGGTGATATACTGTCTTTAGTAAGTCTCATGAGGAGCAGGGATAAAATGGTCTGTGTGCAATGTGAATTTGACTTAATTCCAACTGCTGTCAGCAGGCACTAAAACTGGAACAATGAATGACTCCTTAGAGGCATAGGCAAGGATGGGAGCACATTATTCATTTTAAAGACATGCTGCTGAGATTCACAGAGTTGATTCATCTGATAATCAATATATAATCCCACCAATAGAAATGTAACATCAACAAATGCCCAGAGTTTACTTTCTGAAATATCCTTCAAACACAGTCATACTTCTGACCTTTTTCTTCATGCTGCCAGTTTCTAGAAATTACTGAATTTGATTTGGAACAATCTCCAAATCCCAGAACAAAGAACCTTTGATGGTTCCTCTAGTCTGTGAGGGGCATCATCTAAGGGTCATTGAGTTATCAGATGAGTAATACTGAACGACTGCCAATGAGGATTATGACGTTTTCCAATCATGTTACAGATAATCATTTATGAATAAAGACCAGACTAATGCCACTAAACAATTAAACAATTTTGATGAAGCAACAAGGCATGCAATTTCTTTCCAATAACAGATCACAATGACGTCCACCCCCACCTCCTTTTTTTTGTTTGGTTTGGTTTGTTTGTTTGCTTGCTTGTTTGTCTGGGATGTTTTGTTATGTTGTTGTCATTGTCTGTTGTGTTTTGGAAAATAATAAAAAAAAATTAAAAAATCCCTCACCCACCCCAAAAATTAAATAAAGAAATAAATAAAACTGTTAAAAGGGTTAGATGTTAGACTAGAGAACATATGGAAAATAACTGAAATGTTAATAGATTTGAATGAATCTGGAAATATTTCTTTAAACAGCCATATAATATGTCTGCTATTGCATATACATGCCAAAATGTGAGAGTAGCAAATAGGACCCAACAATTATTTACTGTCTTTTTTGGTTGATTTTATTTCCTGTTGGCTCAGTATCTAGTACAATATAAACCGTTGCACAGAAAGAATGCAAAATTTNTCTTTTGTCTTTTTTGGTTGATTTTATTTCCTGTTGGCTCAGTATCTAGTACAATATAAACCGTTGCACAGAAAGAATGCAAAATTTGGGATGTATCTTTTGTTAGAGACCAAATAAGTGTTTCAGTTGTTTCTTTAATAATGTCTTTAATTCAAATAAAGCAAGGAAAGAGAAATCTTTCATATTGCCAATGCCCGAATATTGCAATATACAACCCTTACCTACATCAATCAAACATATACTCATGTTGTTCCATTTTGTTGAGTACTATTGGGCCCATAAAACACAGCAAATATACACACACCATACAAATATACGTTTACACTCAATCAGCATCAACTCAGATATTCAACTTATATTCACCAATTGAATAAAATTTTACTGTATATTTTCCTAAATTAAAATCAAGATTGTTTGGAACTGTTTTTTCGTACCCTTGTCCCTCCTCTGTTTTACCTGTGGAGTTTGAATTTATTCACTGTGACAAAGGGTCACAAGAGTCACGATCAAAGAGAAAAACTTTGGGAACCACTGCACTAATTCACTTTGAGTTGGAAAAAAACAAACACCCAAATATAAAAGCACACAACCAAACACACACACACTCACACGCACACACACAAACACACACTCACACACACGCATAATAAGTACTGTAGGTTGCATTTTGTTTGATCGTATCTATCTGTTTAGCTTCCAATCCCTGTGGTCTCACAGTTTGAATATACAGTATGATGATGTCACCGCTGATTACACAATGATTTACTGATGTTTAAAAAATGCTACGCACAGCACCCTTTTAAACCCTCCTCTCTCTGAGAACTTTCAACTCATCCCATCTTATTCATTGTCACTCGGTGTCTGTGACACTTATAAAACCACCAGCACAATGAAGATATGTAGACTGCAAAGAATGCTGGGAAATCATACAGGAAAAAGATGATGAAGAATCCAGCCACTAAAAGGCCACAGATTAGAACTTTGGTAATGTAACTGAGGATGCATAATATACTCCACCATAAGAGACCATCAGACTCTTTTAATTTCTTAGAGGAGGGACTTGAATGTTTGGGAGATGGGTTGTCTGATTGATTAAAACTCTCCCTGCGGACTAATACGCAGTCTTCTATTTGGCTGCCTGTCTCCTGATGTATGACTGATCTTTCCTTTAGTGGAGTGTAGTTTCCCTGATCCTTTGGATAGCTAAGAGTTTGGACTGATTCAGTTGACAACTGCCTTCTCGGAGCAGCTAAAGTGGTGTTGAGATCTTGACTGAGAGGAGCACTTGAATCTGAATCTGTCTGTACTTTAAAGAGAGTGTGAGTTTGTTCTCTTCTGGCAAGTGACTGACCTGTTTCTGTTGGTGAAAATTCATTGCTCCTACTCACTACGGTTTGCTCAAGGCCTTGACAGAGGTTTATATCAGGATCGGTGGGTAATTCTGTCAAGGAGAATACACCTGAATCAAAAGTGTCATTGCAGTCAAAGTCTGAAAGAAGATGGCAATCATGAGTAATATCTAGTATATCTGTCAACTTTCCCTTCACTCCATCAACAATATTTGTGTCTCTATTAGAGGCTTGCACAATGCCTCTCTGACCAAACATATCCTCCCAAATCCCACTGACCAATTCTTCTCCAAATCTGTCTATGAGCATCTCGTCTAACCCTGATCCTATCACCTCAAGTGCTACAATATTCTCTGCTGCAAAAGGGTCTTTTGTTCCCTCTGACAATTTTTTATATTCAACACGTGGAGAGCTCTCAACTTCTGCTGACAACTCTTTTGCTTCAGCTGGTGCATTCTCACTCTTCCCCTGAGGGTTCTCAACATTTCCCATCAACTCCCCCACTGCTTCTATTTCCAGCTTTCCAATACTCATCCTCTCAGCTTTATCTCTCTGACTCATATCTTCTTCTATTGTTTTTAATGTCTCAGGTTGGTGTTGAGGTTCTGTTGAAGTGTCTTTCTTCACTATGTTCTCCTTCACTATAAATTCTCTGCCTGCATACTCATTTTGACCCTCAATATGTTCCTGTGAATGAGTCCATCCCATTTCTAACACCTCCATTGGGTTTGGATTGCATTTATCTGTTGGAGAATGTCTGAATGTGTCATGGTCATTGTCGACCTGTTTCTCTTGAATTATTCCACTATTGCTTAAGCTTATGCCACTGTCTATCTGATATGAGACTGATACGTGTTCATCTGTTTCAGATTTCTGTGCCTGCGTGAGGTTCTCCTCATCTTTCTGAAAGCACAACTCTTCCTCTGCTTCCTCATTTAAAAGCTGGATCATTTCAGCTTCTCCAATTAGTCTCTTTGTCTTTTCGCTTGTTGTAGACTCACATGTTTCCACTTCTATCTGTCCAAATCCGTCAACGTCTCTGTTATTTGATGCTGCATCTTCACTCTCTGATTCATCCACTTTTGATTCATTTTCCATTATTTGGCTTTGCCTGATGTTTTTCTGACATGTTTGGTTTAGATTAAATTCATCTGCATGTGACTGTGCAGGTCTTATTTCATTTTCGTCATTTTCATTCTGCTCTAATGCGTTTTCCCTGTTTTGGTTCAGGCAGATTTCCTTGTACTGCTTTTCATCTCCATACTTCTGGGAGATTTCACATTCTGGTCTAAATATTTCCTCTTCTGTAGATATTTTATTTTCTGTGCTGTTCGTTGTGATCCCTTCCTCCACTCCTTTTGTGTATGTGGAGAAGACAAATCTCTCCCCATCCTTTGTCCCCTGTCTGATTGTCTCCCTAAATGCCAGCGTGTCATCCATTGCATTGTGTGCTGTACCTGTAACCTCCTCTTCCTGGCTGTATGAAAGACCCTGATCCAGCCCTGCTCCCTGTGAGATCCTATCATCAGCGCTGGCATTCTGCGACTCTGGCACTGCTGTCATGTCTGTTGTCTCTGACTCTCCTGAGCTTGTTACTAAGTCAGCTGTGTGCGGCATGGGGGGCTCATCACCTACTATTCCTCCTGCTTCTCTTATTATTCCTTCTCTTCCTTGCTCCTGGATTGCTTGCTTGTGACACTCAGTTGAACTGTCAACGGAGCCATTGGACAGAGGCGTCACCCCTCTGAGGCTAAATTCCTGGAGAGTGTCTGTTACAGAGTTTGTCTGTGACCTTTGAGATGCCTCCTGTGTCACTGTGTTGTAATCTTTTGGGTCACTGACACAATCCTCTGCTGGCTGTTGGTCTTCGGCATTTATGGCAATATTAGTCAACGATGCTTCATGAGTATCAGACAGCAGCTGACATGCAGCTGAGGTGGGTGCTCGTAAGGTAGTGGGTGCATCTGTGCCCAGCTGAAATTCATGCTCCTGACTGCTTGCTGCATATTGAGTTTGAGGCTCTTTATCATTTGGGGGAGACACTAACATTGCTGTCTGCAGCCACTCTGACTCTGGAACAGCAGAATGGTCCTTGTAGCTTGGCCCATGAAGAAATGCCTGCCATACATCACACACAGAGGTTTCTTTACCTGTTATATCATCTGTGCCATTGAGAAAGGTCTCCCACATATCATCAACAGAAGGTTCCTCTGAAGATTTTGACATTTTAGTTCTTCCAGTCCAAATATCATCCTTATCAGCAGTGCCACACTGCTGTGGTTTATCGTTGTTCCAGTCCAGTGTAAGCAAAGGAATCTGATGGTAGGTGAGTACCTGTGGACTCTCATTGGATGGTTTCATTTGACGTTTCTCAAGAGAGCTGATAGAGTCATCCCACGTGGTTGACATTGGCTTCGGTTTCAGTTCTTGTTGCCTCCTTTGGAAGAGGTCCTGCACACGTGCCAAACGTGCCCCTCTGTGCCGGCTCCTTATGCTACCCACCTGTCAAAATAGAAAAAGGTCAAAGGTCTAGCCAAGAGTTTATGCTTGAACTACTTGAACTATAACCAGAGGCCACTAGCACAATGATTTCCTTATTCTTTGTGGCCAGCATACATGTTAAATCCTTGTACTGGCTTCATGTCAAAAAAAAATTGTGACAGACATAAGACTCTGTGAGTGTCCATTCACCTTTGATATCTAGCATCATGTGATGCAATGCACTGCAACATCACTGTAACCTCAGCACGTGAATCTACTTTTGTTTACATCATCAACTTTTCTGCACATTCACAAGCAGGTTACATGCACATTTATTATTAGCAGTCTGCACTTGAGTGACTTCAGGTATGTTCTCAAGTGTCAGGTCAGCTGATTCCATATATCCAAGACTTTTTATTGAAGCAGTATAGTATAACAAAAAGACGTAGGATAGCTGTATGGTGTTAAAGCAAACATACGTTAGGGTCTTAAGTCAAGACAGTACACACTGACAGTTTACATTGAACTAGGGGATTGAGTTTGGCTAGTGTTTTATAAAATGAAGGATTAAGTGAGGTATGTTTGTAACAGTGACAGCTAATGGGTAATGACAAAGAAAAGAAGGTGAATAGTAAATTATAATATTGATAAGAAATGATAATGAGGTGGGGCGCCATGAGCGACCAGAAGGCTTGGTCCAGAGATGGCATCAGGGGCCAGGACTTTCTGACAGCAGCTTATATCAGCAGTTTCAGATGGATAAAATGGTGTATATGTGACTGGCCAACAACTGAAAAGTACTGCATGACAGTTGCAATTTTTACTTCTGGTGTTTTCTGCTTTTCAGACTTTAAGTACAGTCTGTGTCTCCAAAAGATAATAAATGCACCTCACCAAAGGTTTGTGTTCTTCATGGTATAATAAAGATTGTATCTCTGCACTGTCCATTGTCTTTCTGTCAGCTTCCACTGCTTCATGTGGGGTCTCAGCTTCTGCAAAATGAAGAAACTCAGAAGGGTCAAAGCTAGCTCACACACACACACTTAAGCACATACAGACACAAAGTCTACACACCTGCAGCAACTGTTGCTATGTTTAAGGTGTCTCTGGTCTTTTCCTCCACATTTCCCCTCCTGTGGTTCAAAAGAAAATGGCAAAGAAAAAAGAGACAACAGCTTACAGATATGTTTTAACAATAGTGCTGCTTCAGTATTTCTATATCTGCTGTTTATATTCTGTTGCATTACATTCATTACATTTGTTTCAGCATCTGTTTGAAAACATGCTATTATTTTAGAATGATGCTACATTTTTCTATGTTTTTTCATGGGTTTATTTTCTTCTCTTATGTGGATATGGAGTATATGTGATGATGTGTGAAGTAGTCAAACCTAAGCATCTTTCAAAATCTCTCCTTGTCACCCTCTTTTCACACATTAACAAGTCTAATAATGTCTTAATATTTCCAATTTTCAGCACTTTCAGAGACATCCTTAATTCTTGTATAACACTTTATTGTTTTACATCTCTCCTGTACTGCAACCACACCAGTACTGACTATAATGATTATGATACATGATTCTGGTAGGTGTGCACAAAATAGATGAAACACTTGTTTCCATGTAGACAGTATATATCCATGCCATGCCTTTAAAATATGCTTGTGTTCTTTATTATCACATTTTATACATGATAAGGAACTATTTTCCTTAAGCAGAAGAAAAGGGCTATTTGTGGATTGGTGTCAAAGAGGATAAAACATGAATATCTAACTCCCCTTGCCACAGTAAGACGTCATGGAAACCTGGACAGACACCTGACCTTAAATGGGCAATATGTGTTCTACAGTCCAAACATCCATTGCTGAAAAGTTATATAACAGCTTTCTGTAAACACACAACGGCCCAGCCAGCAAGCAATGCTAGGTTGTACTTGTGCCTAATGAGAGTCACAGTTTAAAGAAACACTATGTCAAATGTCAAATTTTTCTCACAGGACCAATTTCAGTTATTTGGGGCTTTTGGGCTATCTTGCTTGATTCCTGTAATCAAGCACAAAGAAGAAGTAAACACAATATTTATTTTCTACAAGACCTTCCAGTGATAGATTTGAATAACCCCCATTTCATCACTGATCATGACATCTATTGAACATTCGAGAGTGACATGCACTGGGTGACTCAGCAGCAGCGTGTTTAAAAAAAGATGCAGCATCAGATCCTCTCACCTGTTAGCTCTTATTAGACAGCTCCTCTTGCCCTTGTGGCTGGTACTCTCGTCTTGCACTTGAGGCCCTTGTGTCCTCTGATGACAGAACAACACATAGTTCATCTCTTTGTTATTAGCCCAAAAAGTGCCCGCTGATGTTTCATAACGCAGGCAAAATTCCAATCTGGCCCCCCCTTTCTCAAAGGGAGGAACCAGAGTATACATGAAGGCAAACTTATCAGTTTTTTTATCGCTGGATCCAGGCACATACTCTGCCAACAGGTCAAAGTAGGTTTTCCATTGATCCAGGGTGATCCGAGCATAAACAGTCTTGTGGTAACTGAGGTTGGCTACCCTGATGATACCACGGAGTGTGGTGGTTCCTGGGAGAAGCCCAATGCTCTCCAGCTCCACCATCTCTTCTCCTAGCCTCTGTTCCAGCTCCTCTGGAGATGAGGGGAGTGTAAACAGACAGGACATGTAGAACTCCTCCAATGGATTTGTTGGCTCCCTCTCAAGGGCATCATTGACCTCTGGCTCTGTCATATCAGCATTGTCAAACTCCTTGACTGACACCAGGTTGAGGCCAAATGCATCGGCAAATGACACCTTCCTCCGGACAACTGGCGGGGGCTCTGATTCAGAATCATCATCGGTTTCCTCATCTGTGGTGGAGCCCATGGGAGAAGAGGCCTCCATTCCCCCCTCTTCCTGTTCCCTACTTTTTTCCTCCTCATCCTCCTCCATCATTCCCCTATCTTTTTTCAAGGGCTGAATGTACAAAGCCTCCATAATGTGCAATGGCCTGAGAGGCAGCTGTCTGCCAGTCCTACCGTCTGTCTGGCTTGGAGGGTGGCATAGACCAGAGTGCCCCCAGCCTGGCTGCAGTGATACTGAAGAAGGGAGAGCAGGGAGAGCACAGAGAGGACGTGACTTGACAGATGGAGTTCAGTTACAGCTGAACATTGTGAGGCTGAGCCAGGCCTATTAATAGGACAAATATAACTAAACGAGGGTAGGCCAGTTATCCCCTGAGTTATCTTCCCACAATATGTTTGCTAGTTACAAAAGAAATACATGAAAATATTGCTTATATGATACACTTTAGAGTCCACATATGACATGTATTGACAGAGGGTTTGTATTTTTGTCAGATTGCATTTAAAAAACTTTAAAGGCAAACTAAAAGTATAAATTTTACATTTTACATCATTTTGGCATTGTACAAAACACAATAGTGACATGACTGCTGTTGTATTTGTATGGTACAGTATCTGTGGCCTTATGATAAAATAAACTATGGTGTAACTTGTTATTGAACAATGTCTGATATCTGTTTATATATATATATATATATATATATATATATATATATTTGTATGTTGCATTGCAAATGTGTTTTTCTTCCCAATTGTGAATCATTTTATTACCCTGTCTGTCCTATGATTGGTAACACAGGGCTGGGCAGTTTCTAGCAGAACGAACATGAAGCCTCTTTTGACATTAGCAGAAGCAGCACACACTAAATACCAATGCCTAACATTCATTAGCAAGTAGTATTTTGCTTTTATTTAGTGTCACTAAAAAAAATCAAGAGTACGTTCAGTAGCAGTAAAGACAGTGTTCATGTACTTCAATGAAAAATTTCATTTATGCACGGGTCTGGATTTATAAATAGGTTTGATTTAATTAAAGGTGTATTTCAGCAATTGTGAAGCATACCAACTAAAGACAGATTAAACATGTGACTGACTTTTAGCATTGATTGATAGATAAGTAGACTGGGGTTATTTTTAAGACTTTAAGACTTCAGAAAGCTACCTCTAGAACCACAGAAGACATGATACGCGAACTGAGTGATAGTCCTCGTGATGAGTAAACTGATCTTCATGTGGGAAGTGAGTGGAGTGCCCCTTTAAGGTTTGCATTTCGTTTAAAATATGAATTGCTAAAATGAAACTGCCAGTTTAAAGAGTTACTGTAGTACTGTGTGGTAAAAAAGAAAATCATTTGTCATAGTTTGGTTACAGCAGAAACTTTGAAATTAATGACACATTTCAGTGACTATTAAATGCTGAATAATTTTAATTATTCATGTAGGACTGTAATCAGTAAGCTTCACTTTCTTGATTCATGGAAAGCAAACAAGATGGCTGGCCTAGGGGTACACAGTTCAAGCACTTAAGGCAGTATATCTTTTACTGAAGCACCTGATGCTGACCTCTAACCTCTGTGTAGAGAGTTCATTAAAAAAAAGAATATGATGATATAATGATATATCAGATTATTATTAGTTCCATTACTGTGCTTGAAAAGCATGTGTGTTAATTGAACACCAGTGTTTAGACTCTGTATCTACAGATCCTTCCATGACATTGCTGTTAGATGCAGCCTTAACTTTTTAGGTTCACTGCATCTTGGCACAGAAGACTTAGAAGATTATTCTGTACTCTCTCTCTCTCTCTCTCTCTCTCTCTCTCTCTCTCTCTCTCTCTCTCTCTCTCTCTCTCTCTCTCTCTCTCTCTCTCTCTCTNAGAGAGAGATAGAGATAGAGAGAGAGAGATAGGAAGTTTAATTCAACTAATCCTTGAAATGCAGTGTAACAATACCCCCAAGTCCAGTAAATCTTGTAAATAAGACTTCAGTGCTGGTTATACAATCCTTCACAGGTAGGTGAGCAGGTTTTTGTCCTCAAAGGACCCTTTGTTCTGACGTTCTGAAGCCAAATAGGTTCTCTTTTGACTTTTAATTGCAGTTTTTGTCTTTAAATAGTATCAGATGTTATCATTTGCAGCTTGTGTAAAATCAAACATATGAATGTCATATTTATTAACAATGTTCCAGACTAAATGCGCCATATGTTCCCATTAAGGTACATTTAATATCTTTACATGTTTTAATTCACTCATATTTGGAAAGGAAGTGAACAAAATATCAGGAACAACTTCAACGGCAGCCCACTGATTTAAAAAAAGAAAAGACCACAGACTTGCACGTTTCTAAAAGTCTCAATAAAAATGTGCCTGCTGCTGTCATCAACCTTTTAAAAACACAGAACTGCTTGTACATTCAATATATATCAGTAGATGGCACTATGTGATCAGAGCAAAACACACATCAGTTTAGCCTGTACCTCAAATAAATATGCATTGTTAGTTTGCATTTCACATGTGATAATTAAGTGTGAAAGTAATGCAAGATTTTTTTTAAATGACATAAAGAGGAAAAGTAAATAATAAAACTTTGTGAGAATAACTTACACTACATTGTGTTATATATTTTTGGACAAACTCTTCTTAAGTCGACTGGTAGGTGGCAGCAAACCACCACATTTCAATGATAACTGTTTGCTCTCCCTGTCCTCATTACTTCCCAGATGCTGTTTCCCTTTACTTCCATTCCAGCCAATTTTAACAGCAATTAGGTTTTCTAACACAAACAAAAACACAGACACCCAGAAGATACACATCATTGCATATTTGATAATAGGATGAGCCCCTTTTTGTCATATTTCTAAATGAAACAATGCTTGTGTTTTTTTAAATCACATCATAGGAATGTGATTTTTTTTTTTCTAAAGGTAAGCCTATTTTACTACTTTTAGGACATATAGCAGCAGTGCAAGGTCATCTATGTCTGTCCACCTACCTGAAAAAACTGTTTCACTAGCAGTGAAAATGTAAACAGTGATGAAGAACAATGCGTGAGTGTTTCATGGTTTTAGTGGCTATAAAAAAAAAATCACTGCTTCACAAACACATTTTAAATTGACACCTATATAACAATATAAGCAGGCCACAAGCAATGTTGACTATATTTCAAGAATAAAACAAATATACATATCCCTGCATAAACCATATTTCTCACAATCAGTGATTCATGATATAAATAATAATGCATACAATTCTAAAATGTTTGCAATAAAGGCAACGGGACAAAAAGATCACTTATTGTGTTCTTACATTTTTAAAAACTTGTCCTCTACCGTTTCTTTTTCTTTTTTTAACACCCCAATTGATAATAATCTGGTCATTCATTTCTCGACTGTCTTTGCGGTTTGAAAAAAAAAAGGAAGAAGAAAAGAAAGAAGACAGAGACGAGAGAGAATCATTCTAACTACTGACTGCTCAATGTAGAAGTGCCTTCAGATCTACTCTTAAATGATTTAATAGGCTGAATTACATGTGAAGGTATGACAGAATGAGTAAAAAAAATCTTCAGTCAAACAGTTCATCTTATCCTCTTATTGTAATTAAATACTTATTTGATAGTGATTTTATCTGAATACATTTAGAGCAAGTTGTGTTTATTCTCAACATGTTAAGAGTAAAATATGTGTTTCTATAACACTTATAACAATAATGTACAAGATATATACAGTTAAATCCTTTTACTGTGTGCAGGCACTTCCAGATGACCATAAGTTTGTTTTCTCTAAAAACTGGTAATTTAATGAGATGCTTGTAAAATGTATTTTAAATTGAATTTAAAATGTAGCATTCTCCCCCTAAATGTCATAAGTTAGGCAGTTAACACTTTGGGTTAAAGGGCGGTGAAACTATTTTCTTTTCATTTTTTTTTTCTTTTCCTGGCGATGATATTTACACAACTACATGCATTTTATCTGCATTTTGCATCGATATGCTTTAATTTCTACAATGATTACATATTTTCTTCATGCACAAGAACTATGGGAGTCTTGTGATGAGATTTTTGAGCGATGTAGTTATTAAACAGATCAAAGGAAATCCTTCTCGTATGGGATAAAAAAGATTAAAATGATAATAATAACGTTTTGATGTCGGTGGCAGAATGGAGTACCATCACAGAAAGGTTG
Source organism: Rastrelliger brachysoma (assembly GCA_024605115.1). Classification (NCBI taxonomy): domain Eukaryota; kingdom Metazoa; phylum Chordata; class Actinopteri; order Scombriformes; family Scombridae; genus Rastrelliger; species Rastrelliger brachysoma. The sequence continues at coordinate 16,146 of JANJYP010034699.1, forward strand.
TAGAGGTTGTGCAGTTGAAATATTAGGCTACAGGAACATTAGGAGAATGTATAGGTTATTGATTTTTTCCTCCCATATACGTGCGGATATCTTTGCACTAATGCCACTTCTGGTAGAGCTCCATGAAATGAACCCTAAAGTTTCTCAGATGCAGCAACGGACACGTTGATCTTTTGCTTAGAGGAACATTCCCATTACTACTGCAACCCAACAACAACAAACCGATCATCTTCGTAGAGCCCTTGTTAAAGACGCCGGACCTTCCGACATGAGTGGCCGCTAACATTACTGCAGAGCGTTAAACGTTTGGAAAAGAGGAAACAAACTTAAAAAAAAAAACTTTTTGTTTACATAGCAGGTGGCCCTGACGTGACGTCACACGGGGTCGCAGTACGCCCAAAAATAACAACACACCTCCGCACAAGCAAGTGCCTCCCCTGGGGGGATTTCTAGTCCCAAATATACTTGCTTGCTGGGATACAGCTTGATGTGTGTTTGAATCGTAACGAAAGGGGAAAAAACAAGCCGCTTCTTCCTCGCATTGCGCGTCATTCAAACAGGACCCAGTGTACTGCTTTTCCCTCTGTTGCATTAGTAATAACAGCGGCGTTGACGGGAGACAGCAGGAGAGAGTGTGTGTATGTGTGTGTGTATGTGTTTCTCCGACAGCGGTGCCCAGCGGAGGAATATTTGAGCTTTTTATTTACTCTGCAGCTTGTTGTTCATTTTCTCTGCGTTATGGTGAACTTGGACAGTCACGTGTGAAGATCTCTGCAAGTACAGAGGACGGCGACTTCTCACCTGGCGTGTCCCTTTGACTTTACCGTGAGGGGAAATATACCTGCCATTTTTTGTGGTAAGTTTTATCTGCCCGATAGCTTATTTCTCTGTGCACTACGTTGACTTTTCCTCTTCTTTCTTATACTTCTCTGTCCACTTCACTTGAATTAGGAAGTGGACCGCGGGGCACAAATTTGTCTGACTCCTGTGTTACCGAGCGCTTTGCAACTTGCATCGCGACGTTATTATTTACACATAGTGCGCGGTGTTTTCGGTGTTTTTTAATTGGCGAGAAGCTGTTTACACAATTCAGAGAGATTATTATTCACTTTTTAAGATTAGGAACCTCAACAAGGCTGTCCAAGCTTTGGTTTGTCACAACGCTGAACTCCTGAAAAGCTGACTTATTGTCTCATATGTGGGCATTGCTTTAACACTTAACTCAGTTTATTAAACTTATGGCTTGCTAATATCGCTCACTGTTTTTTTTCCATTTGCCACCTAATACTAAATGATATATAAAAACAATATTTTTTAAAAACGTAGCTAGTTGATAGAAAATTAGCTACGTTTAGAAAAAACCTAATAACTTAAGCTTTGTTCTACGTGTATTTAACAATTAATGTCAATTAATAGCCTATCTGTATTAATGTCAGCAAAAGAAAACTATTTAAAACTTGCAGTAATTTCTCGGTTATTGTTACATTGCAGTAGGCTAATTAACAGAAAAAAGAAAGAATTGAACGGAATTAATTATATGTAATATACAACGTGTCATAATTAAATCTGTGTGGCAGCTTATTTATTAAATGGGTATCTGCTGTAAGAAAATCAAAATGATTTTCTGTTGCACTTAGGGTGTATTCACCTGCAGCACACAGTGATTGTATATAGTTTTAAATGTTTTTTCTCTCATCAATGCTTTTTAAACACCAATGTAACAATTTATCAAGCTCAAGCCTGCACACTTAAAAACATAAAAATGTTTTTAGATTTAAAAGCTGTATTTGTTTATAATTATCATTGCTTTATCAGCATGATCAATATCTGCATGATCAATATGTCATTATCAGCAGTCAACACCTTACCGTGATTGCTTGCTCCATTTTTATATTCCATCTTTTTTTTTCTCCAGAAACAGTGATGCTGGTAGCATATTAATTTTCATGATGATAGACCTGAAATTCCAACTAATTAAACAAAACTTAAAAGCTGATAAAATCATCAGCTGAGTCCCTCTGTTACACTCCCTGTATCTTGCCACTGGTCTCTTTGCAATCACAGTGGCCCAAAAATCAATAGATGTAACTTTTTTTTTTTTTTTTGGTAAAGGAAGGATAACAAGGTAGTGGGAACTGCTGAACTCTTCGGGCCTGTCCTCTGATCAGCTTTCACCCCTGGATTAGCTGGATCGACCCTCCTTGTTCAAGCCGCAGGGTGCACAGGTGTTCCCTCCTCAGTTATGCAGGTGTGGGCCAGTTCCCCCCTCACTCAGCAGCTCTCACTCTTCAAAGGCCAGGCGGCAATAAATGCCCCTTGTGAAATATGTCAGCGACAGTGCACAATCAGCCCCTTTGTTGAAGTGCCCCTGTAATCATTTCTTAAAGCATGTTTAAAACAGTCTGTACTCTTTTGTTTACTCGGTGCTGGGGAGGTGTGTGTGCATTAAGCAAGGTGACTTGATTTTGTAAAACAGGATGCTTTTTTTTTCCCTCTCCCTTAAGGCAACGGAAGGGATGGAGAGAGACTTGCCATTCGTCTCCCTCCAAGACTGACCGTTGTTGGGAGCAGTGCACTTATTACCCCGACTCTCCCCATTCTATGTCCATTTTTTGATTGCTGCATTTATCATCAGGCGGTCGTGCTCTACATTATGGTAATAGGAAAATGAATGTCCTCCACAGGATTAATGTGTGTACCCTGTCATACGTTTCAATCATTTATCAAAATTAAGATTCAGCTTTCAGCTCAATGAACACTGGTTGATGCATGATTTTTATCTTAGATATGGAAATTGTTGCTTCCAGCTGAGCTGAAGAAGAAAATCGTTTGCAATTTATTTGCCATTCTGTAGGTCCTATGTGGACTTTGTGTGCATTTGCCTTAAATGCAGAAACAGTTGAGTCTGACAATAAAGGCTGGTTGCAATATGACTAAGTGTGAATTTATAAGAGGTCCAGGAAATGGATTTTAAGCATAGATTACATCAATTCTGTTTTGAGTCAGACTACTTTTGAGGCGATGAAACATTTGCTCACTTTTGGATTAGCTCTTGAATTGCACCATCACCCATCCCCCAACACCTCTGTAATGAAACTGACTGCTCGCGCAACCCTTGAGGTGTTGCTGCATTTGGGGGGGAAATGGGTAAGAAAATCACGGGAGTGGTGCACCAGCTTTACTTTTCTAAATGTCTCGCTGAACCCATCCACGTAACCTACACAGTGTGTTTTATATATACAGCTACATTGGTCCTGTTACTAAGCTTAAAGGCAATTAAATGGCAAATGTTCAGGTTTTATCCTTGTTAACTTCATAGAAATGTTTCCATGACAACCTCCATGCAAGTTAAAGCAACCAGAAGTGATCAAGTCCCCCCCTCCCCTCCCCCCCCCTCTCTCCCACTTTCGTTCCCTCCCCCCAGTAAGAATGGAATTTGTGTTGACAGTTTTGGCCTTTAATGGCACTTTTGTGCCGCGCAAAAGTATTTGTTTACCAGGATCATATGCTGCAAGCTGTCAGACTCGGAGAGATTGACTTCTTAAGATAAAAGAGTGTATTACATGCTTAAGAGGCCACCCTTTTGCACTGTAATTATCCACATCACAGTAATGATGTTTTGTGTGCCCCAGTTACTAAGAGTCTTGAGACAGCTCAGACTTTTTTAGTTACGCTCTGGGTCACTTCTTAAGCCTGGCTCGACACTGTTGTGAGCAAGAAACTTTGCGATTCCTTGGCCAGAGAAAACCGTGCAGGGTGGGGTCAGGGGATGAGGATTAGAGAGGAGATTGCAGGCTACCCACACAAGGGGGAGTTCAGCGTTATCTGATGAAAGAGTCAGTCAGTAACTTTCTCGCACTGGCTTTATTTGTTTCATCTCGTTTCATAGTCATGTAAAATTTGTTTGAGCTCTTCTTTATGGGTTACATGTTTGCTTGGGCAAGTTAGAAAGACTGTGGTTATATATTTACTTTAAAAAATAAAGTGTCAAAACATCCTACAAAGATTGTTTGTCAAATACCCTCCAAGGATTGTAAAGCCACAAACAACTGACCCAACTCATGTAAGCCAGAAAAGTGTAGCTTTTGGCTGGTGTGTATAACCTCACTGTGTGTCAAATTCTGAAATGGAAAAGGACATGCATGCAAACTTCTGGTTTGTGTACACACATTTCTGTAAAGCTATAAAATAATACGTGGCTTTTTATAAGGTTAGGAGTTCACCTCTTGGCACCACAGTCTTGACTGTGACCTTGTATTTAATGGACTCCCATCAAGCTGACGCGCCAAGACGCCATAAGCTTGGCCTGTAACACTTACTGACCTGTCAGTCTTGTTTATCTAATAAACTTTGTTCTCATTTGAAACACAGCACACCAACAGTGGCAACAGAACTCGTATCTTTTTTTTTCTGCCCGCCCCCCTTCCCTATTCCACCCTTTCTTGTTCACTTAACAATTGCATGTTTACTTGCTGGTCAGTGTGGTGTGAAGGCATGGCAGCTTTTATTCAAGTCACGCTCAGATGGATAGTGTCCTGGTGTGAAAAAATGTGTTGGTTTGGGGGTCTTGCCCTGAATTAAAGATAGAGGGTCACTCGTGGTAAAAGGCAAGGTCACCATGCTCAGACCGCATTCAGCCGTCAGCCTGTCACTCGTAAACAGTCATGTGAGCGAATACTGAGGCTAACAGTGGTGGCTAACTCAATAATTGTTTTTTTTCCTTTTGTATTATGACATTTAGGGCATCTTTTAGTGATGACAGCATCGTTTGATGATTTGTGGTGTGATAAGCCACATGAATGAAAATGTTAGATTGGGTTATTTTTAATCCTATAAAGTGTTTGACAATTGACAGTCAGATTGTGGTGATCCAGGAAAATTGAATATTTGTTTGAGTTGTTAGTTATTGAATGCATGACTCATGATAGTTGAGCTTCGGTCAGCAGTAGTGATTAGTTGTTTGCTGCTCATGTCCACAAATGAATAGTTAGATTGCATTTACTGGTGCCTCACATCTCCAAGGACCTTTCCACTTTACCCAAAGAGATACAGAGAGAGAGAGAAAAATGTTTATTTCAAACATGTTGTGAGAGGGGAAAAAACATGCGAGGGGGGGTTTGTGACAGTAACAGTTTTTGACAGGCACATTAGGCTGCAGAAAGAGCATCCAGCTCGGGGCTGAGGGCATATGGTGCTGCCTTCTGCCGGCGTAGCTCTAGACCAAGTTACAACACTTGCGTGGGGTCACGACTGTCTCAGGTTTGTTCCTTCTGTCTCACTCATCTAAATAAAAACAGGAGGAAAAATGGAAGTGGGGGGATTGGTAGTGTGGGGGTGGTGGTGTTGAGTAGGTTGTACAGGCAGCAGTGTTGTACAGTAGCTCTGTCTTTCAGTAAAGGACAAAAGGAATGTCTCCAGCTGAGCCCCCTGGGTCAGGACATCATTGGGTCAAAATTTGGAGGGGAAACATTTGACATTTTCAGAAACGCATCAGTTTAAGTTAGAGTTGTTTTGCAGTCACATGCTCTTATAACACAATCTTTTGTTTGTGCTGTGGTAAATTTGCATTTGCATATACACCATAATAGCCGTTATCTAGTTACAAACAAGTATAGTGCAGTGACTTCAGCTCCTTTTAACCATCTGAACACCCAGCTTGTGCTCTTGGATGGCAGTCTCTGATCCTACTCTAAACAATGGCCATGTTTTCACCACATTGGCTCTCCGAGGTTTTCTCCTCTCTAATGTGGGGAGGATGGACTTGGATAATGTGTAGGATGACGCAGGGCTCCGGTCTGAAGACAGCGGATCGGAGGGAGGGTAATTACAAGCTACTGTGTGGCTCTCTGGATTTTCCCTGGATCACAGCTATAGGCTTTGTAGCTCAGCCTCCAACGCTACTCTCTTAAGAAGGAGATAGAATGGTCACAACATATGGACGCAACTAAACAATGGTTTATTTTTGTGATATTTGATGAGTGGTTTTTAATTTAGATTGTCACTTCTGGCAAGCAGCAGGGCAGATGGTGCAGACTTGAGTGCCCATCAGAGCCTAAATACCTCCAGGCAGCTGTTGGTCATGAACTTTTTTTTTTTTTTTTTTTTTTTTTGCTGCATGTTGAGGACTTCACTGCATTTTCTCTCTTTAACACGGCTTGGGTCAAGAGGAGTCAAACCTGTTACAACACGTGTTTCTGCATATGCAAATCTGTTGTTTTGTCATTTCATTAGGCATAGCAAAAAGACAAGGGTCCCTTGTGGTTGCAAATGCGACTGGCACTGGGCCCAATTGGCATGCTACACAGCAGAGAGATGCTTGAGGCGGGGTGAGGGGAGGGACGAGAAGTTGGGTTTCTGTACCAAAGCGACTCAGCCAGTGGATGCCTTCACAGTACAGCTCAATCTGGACGGGTTCCTAAATTCGGAGTCAAAGTTGTTTTGAATTTGGGGAAGGGGGTGAGGAACTCCCTCTCCAATTATCTCTCTTCATCTTTTCTCTCTGTATAGACTTAAGTGAATGACGAAAGACATGCCCAGTAGCCAAAAACTGGCACACGCGTGTCTGGCACACGCCGCACGCCTCCCTCCCACCCTCAATGTCCTCCTCTCCCCCTCTCCTCCTCCTCCCATCCTCATCCTCCCTTCATCATCTGGCGCTCTCCCGCAGTGCTCGCCTCTTAACCACATGTGCCAGTGCCGGCCCTGCTCTTGCTCCGGGGCTAATTGTTCACTGGTAAACTCCATGCTTGTTGGTGGGGGTCTCCCCTTCATCCAGACACATGGCTATAAAGCTGGATGGTGGCAGTGATGATGGTTGTGGGTGGGGGGTACAGATCGTGATCTCTCCATGCAGTTTATTTCCCCCGTATAAGTCTGAAGATTGTCGGTTGTAATCCGGCCTGTGTGCTGAATGCAACAAATACACCATGAAATTAAAGGTTATTGCAGGAGCGTAATGCAAAAGCTCTGTTCGAGATTACCAAAGCTGTTTGCAGACCTGGAGAGAACGAGGAGGGAGGACAGCAGTGCTTTTTTTCCCTGCATTTGAGCGTCCAAGAATCGCCCTCTAAGCACTGGATTGGTTTGTCATTTTAACAGATATTTATTAATGCTCTTTGATTTCCTGGGAGTCTGGTTCTATAAAAAGATTTAATGGTATTACATTTAACTTTGAAGCTGTTTACTATAGCGCTACATCAGTATATAGCCTTGAGCTGTAAAAACTAAAGTTCACACAGGTTGAATCTTGTGTTCAGCTTGTTTCCTCTAGTTGTGCAGAAGTACATCTAACCTGTGGCCACATTCAGTATAATTCTTTGTAATTTGCTCTAATCTAGTGCTTTTCATGAGTGTTCCTTCAACCAGGCTTAAAAGTTAGATAGATGATCGAAAGACCTAGGACTAGTCCCTGTGTTGAGTTAATCTCATCTGATAACTGAGGCCCTCCTCCTCCTCCACCTCCTGTCTTTTTTCCCCCCCTCACTCCCACCCCGGCTTCCTCCTCCCCTCTCTGCCATGGCTTGGTGGGTTTGATTTGCAGTTCTGCTTCTCTCTCACCACACAGACGGCATTAAAGCCAGGCCCCCACAAGCCCCCTCTGATATGGGAGAGTTCATTAGAGATGTGCCTTTGATGGGCAGCCTTTTCATGTGACTACCGGTTTTTCAAATACCTTGATGTAGAAGCTTAAGAAGGCATTGTGCAGTAAGCCCTCCTTTTGATGCGACTTATTTAGATCTGCATAGTAAATCAAGGGGGAGTAAATAACCAGCCAGCAGATGGAAGCAAGGAGATAAGGCACCAGCGAACAATCGCATTTGTATTTTGTTATGATGTTGACAGCAGCTAAAATTCACTAATCTAGAGCCACTGATCTGCATTTCAAAGAAATCTCATTTAGCAGCAGGGAGGATAAAGTTCCTCTCATTGTGTCTATTTTATTGCATTCTTTGCTAATTTATCTGCCCACAGATTTAACGTGCAGGGTTTGGTGGTAGGAGCCAGCGTCCGCGCGTTGCATAGGGGGTCTTAAATACTGTGAAAGCGGTTACGTCTAGACTGTGAGCTGAGGGTAATTACACGTCTGACCATGAATAGAATGAGTTTGAAGACTCATCTTTCTTCGGGCGGGCCTGAATTGCTCGACTAACACTGATAAGGAGCATTTGGTCCCCACAGAAATATTGCCAGTGACTTTCCATAATGCCCCCCCCCCATTCCAACACCAAGGATGGTATTTACTTTTAAGATAAAGTTATTGTGTACAGTAATCTGACTTGTTAGCATAATGTCCTCTTTCATCGCAGGACCCTCCTTTTTCTGCAGTGTGGAGGTATTTGTGGTCCGGGACTTAAATAGTTTATCTTGACTTAGTGCACGAGCGCTTTATGTAAATATCAG
>JANJYP010034700.1:0-13344 GCA_024605115.1 Rastrelliger brachysoma
AACTTACAACCACAACAATAGTGAAGGTGAAATGTTTCATTATATTGATCCTCACTACTTCACCACTCTGACAATGAATAGAAACAGGCTCACCTACATTGTCAAGATGTTTCGATCTTTATTGTTCTGGCCCTCTGACCCACACATACATGACCCATACCGATTTAGTATTGGTCTGAATTGTAGAATAGTATCTATACAGTCTTTCTCTCTTTATAAATATATATATGTAAAAAAGTTTCATCTCAATTTTTTGGCTTTAAAATGTCTTAAATATGTGCATATGTTACATACTAAGTCTTTAATTACATTTAGTTAAGTCTCATATGTTAATTTGCTTTTTGTGTTTTTGTGTTTTTTTTCTTGTTTTGGTCAAATGTGTCAGTGTGCTTCAAAGTTCTATGTGTTGTCATTTTTTCTTCTTGTTTAAAAAAATGATATGTTTTATTATTTTTTTCATATCAGACAGACTTCACATCAGGTATATTCAGTAAATCTCATTCCATCACAAACAGCAGGAGACAAGCCAAAACGCTTTTTTTCTGAAGGGTCCAGTTACTGTTGACTTGAACTCACAATTTGACCTTTGACCTTTACACATTACAACGATAAAACAATATTTGAAAAAAAAATCCTGATTGTATCACATGTTACAGGTCATACAATTTGAAGTGCAGTGCATTATCTGCAAGAAAACCCTCAAATTAAGCACACTTTAAAAAGTGATGCTGCATTTAGCTCCTAAATTTATACAGCCGAAGGACGACCCATGAGAGTGATGCACAGCCGTGGCACGACACAGTCCCCCATATCCATGGCGTGCCTTTTACGTTTATAAAGCACTGCATGCCTAGTATGCGGAAGTGCATACATTTCAGTAAAAACATTAAATTGTTATATTTACCTAAGGGTTGAACATTAGTCATCAGTAGATCACACAGATAGTGCAATCGTTGAGTTTGCTTGTAATTCAAACTTGTGCAGGCTGTCTGAAGATGCTTCTGAGACAGATCAGCATAAAGTAACAGGGTGTAAGATGCAGGCGGGAACAGTATACAGGGAATGACATATGTGAAGCATGTGACTGTCATAGAGTCACAGTCAGAATGGAAGACACCTCCTAAAATGGTTTGGAATGACTGTGTTAAGATCCTACCAGAGCCAGACTGCAAAACTAGTGATAGCTAACCAACTAGACATCGTGCTGATCGACAAACAACAAAAGAAGGTGGTCGTGATAAATGTTGGGACCCTGAGCAACAGCAAACATCAGGAAGAAGAAACATGTGAAGCTCGAAATATAGCAAAGGCTGAAATAGGAGCTAGATAAGATGTGGAGAGTAAAGATGCCAGTGGTAATTGGAGCTGTGACTTACTTACACATTAGGAGAGGGGTATAGCAGATTCCAGGAACAACATCTGAGGTCTCTATCCAGAAGTGTGCAATCCTAGGAACAGCTAAGATATTGCGCAGAACCCTCAAATTCCCAGGAATCTGGTAGAGGACACGAACTTAAGGAGAACACAACAACCCCATGACATATGATCCACACATTGCTACAGCACCAGTTCAACGTTGTCAATTGTCCTCATAGGTCACATTTCTTAGTGAAAAGTATAACTGTAACTGTACTGAGATGATAATAAAGACCCTTGAATTCTTGACATTGTTTCTACTCTGGCACTCTGGCCCATATTTAACACACTAGTTATTTCCACAGGTTGTTCACATTGTCCAATCACATATTTTTTTGGATTGGATTGGAGCCTAAAACACTTACAGATGTAATGGAGAAGTTGGCGGATGAGCCAAGAGGGAGAGAGAGTTGCAGACAGCTGCTTCCTCTTCTTATTAATAAATGTATTTTTTGATTTTGAGACAACAATGTTGAGATGTTGTTATTTAGTCTTTCTGAATCTATTGTGTGGTTAAACCATTGAATTTTCACCACCACTTCATTCTGATACAAGGTTTGAATAGTAGTAATAAATGACGGCACAACCAACTCAGTGAGAGCTAAACTTTGATTTAGCATGTGGAGTTAGACTTAAACTTCAACTCAAAGTTAAAATACAAACTCTAGAATTTAAAACTCATATCACTTTTTTTTCGGTATATGTATGTATGTGGTCAAACAAGCAACAGGCCAAAGTAGCTTTGCGTGCTAATAGTTTGCGCCGACATATAAACTACAGTGAGAAAGTACGCTCTCATAACTTTTAAGCAGTCTTTTATTTATTATGTTAAATCAGATCAATATTTCAAAACCACACACACACACACACACACATCTCACAACAAGATGTTTAATTTGTGAAAGTAAATGAGCTGAAACCAGAAAATATTCATGTGTGTGAAGCAGTCATGTTTGGCAACAAGTAGACGCTTTTTCTGTCTTTTTTTTCACTTAGTATTGAAATATTTAAAAAAAAAAAAGATTATATGAAAAGCAGTGGTCCTGGCTGTGGTCTGAAAGTGAGAGTGGCATTATTGTTCCACTCATTCTACTCCATTGATTGTGCTGTCATATTTCAGTCCCATGCTAGGTTGTTCGATAGAAAAACCTCAGCATTACAAAATGCAAAAAAAAAAATGTATTATCACAGGAGGATTGTGGGTTTCTTTTTTCTTTTTCTGATTTCCAAAGAAGTACAATCACACACCCAGACTGGTTTTCCCCCCCAACCCCATCATTCACAAAAACACAACACTGGCTTCGTGAGGAGAAAGCTTCCTTCCAGATTGTATCACAGGAGGGGGTTCTGCAATGCATCAGTTCTGTTTTTCAACATACAGTGTGTATGTGTGAGAGAGTGACAGTGAAAAAAAAAAGGAGATTAGATGAGGAATGTTTTATGTGTTCTATTGAAACTACTTAAAGAAGCGAATCTTCCATGGAAATTTCCCCACGCTGTACGACTGGCATTTCTCCAGAGCGCAGCTGTCAACTTTGAAAGGAAGGCCTCAGTCTCTTGCCTCTCCTGCTATTAAACAACAGCCTGCTCTTCCATTCCCAAAACACATTACCAGATTTTTTACAGGTCTAAGCAAATGAAACAGACTCAACTGTCAACATCTAATTATGATGTTTTGGAGTTTTAAGTTTTACTTTTGGACATTTTTTGCCTTTATTTGAAAGTACATGGCATAGATGTTGATAGGAAACAGAGAGAGAGAGAGAGCAAGCTAAGGACCTGCAGCAAAAGTCCCTTTCTGGAATCAAACCATACTGTTACCCTCATGTAACCTGCACTGTAACCATTCGGCCACTAGGGTGCTCCTAATTATAATGTGATGACACTTCAAACAAGATGTTCAGATACCTTTGATAAAAGTCAATCTTATAATAATGATAATGTGTGATATGTCAAAGTACAAGAGGTTCAGGAGGTAAAGGGCTTCTCCACCAATCTGAAGATCTACGGTTCGATTCCTGGCTCCTCCAGTCCACATGTTGATGCGCCCTTAGGCATTTAAGCCTTAAATAGCTCCCAATGGCTGCTCCAACAGTGTATGAATATGTGTGAAAGGGTGTATTAAAACACTTTGAATGGCGGTGGTTGGTAATCTCCAACCACATTGTCACCATGGTACCAATACTTAAAACTAGGACTGTGTAATGTAACCGCTATATTCTGGTTTTGTTGGAATGGTTTTAATTCAACTTACAGATCAATACGGAGACTGTAGTTCGTGCTGTTGGTATTTTGGACATCCTGTCTTATGTCACTGAGGTTAAACTACATATTAGAAACACCCTCATGGTCCCCCTAATTGTTTGGATCTTTTATTATTAAATTTCAAAAGTATTTTTGAGTCTATCCAACTTATAAACAATAAGAGATGTTCACATGCAGTTATTATGCTGCAAGAATTTTCCATTGCCTAAACAACCCCCCTCTGTCCTTTTCCCTTCTTCCACCTTTCCCATACACACACACACACACACACACACACACACACACACACACACACACACACACACACACACACACNCACTCTCACACACATTCGCTTATACTCATTGTGCCCATAAACTCCCACAGACACTACAGTTAAACACACGCCTACACCCAAAGGACCTTTATCCTTTTGACAACTACTGTACAAACACATGACGACTCCTGGTTGAGATTGTGCAAATATTATTTATATATTTATTCACGTAGGCTGTATATCTTTTATACCTTCAATAAAGAATTTCAATCAATCTCACCACTTATTTTATATTTTTTACTAGTCTTACTTTTTACCTCATGTTAACATCTTGAATGTATCAATCAGTTGAACATGAAGTCATGCCTGTGATGTCATCTTTATTTTATTACTGTGACTAAGTGTGTTGTGTTAATGCCTTAATGTCACAAGCTGTAAGTGATGGTTTCTATAAATAGAGATGAAAAAAGGTGTTGCATGGATATCATTTCCGTTAATGATAACTCAATACATCACCATTAATCTTGTTGTCCACCCTTCATTGAAAGTAATCACAGTCATACCTACTTTAATCATGTAGCTGTTGGTCACTTGTGTTGACACAACAACATGAACAGTAACTCTGTTCAATTTAAAATATACCCTTCATATACAGTGTATCTTAACACATGTATTTATGTGTGTGTTTATGTGCATGACCTCATTAAGTGCCCCTCAGGTTGTGGCATGTTGATGTTGGGCAGATAGTTTTTTTTTAATGTACTCAATAATTTGAAACTACACAGCTGAACTTGTTAAACTTTAACACAGTTGTCTCATGTGTCTGAGTGTTGTTAGTTGTTTTTTTCTTAACTAAGCTTTACTTACTATGTATATGTTTTATATGTTTTATGGCAATAGGAAATATTCAGTATGTGTCATAAGTAAATGTTCCAGTGTGACCGAGTCGGAGCACATAACTGCCTCAGGACCGAGAAACAGTGGACATTGCCTGCCTGGAGACGCTCTCCGTTACCTAGCAACGCAAAAACCTCGCTGACCAATCACACTTCGCTCGGCGCATTGGTACAAGCAAACTCAACGATTGCACTATCTGTGTGATCTACTGATGACTAATGTTCAACCCTTAGGTAAATATAACAATTTAATGTTTTTACTGAAATGTATACACTTCCGCATACTAGACATGCAGTGCTTTATAAACGTAAAAGCCACGCCATGGATATGGGGGACTGTGTCGTGCCACGGCTGTGCATCACTCTCATGGGTCGTCCTTCGGCTGTATAAAATGAGGCGTGTCCAGTGAAGGGAGAGTGGTTCAAAGACCGGTTTAAAAAGCGGTGCCGTGTGTGTCTTTCAGCCAGTGGATTATGTTGGTGGTGTCTGCACGAATGCCAAGTTAACATCTTCTTTTTTGGACGTTGAATGCTTTCGGAGTATACGCTTTTGGAAATGTATGTACTGCTTTTACCAGTTTGTGGGAACTTTAACGTTAAAACGCAGATAAGTTTTTTTTCTTTTTTTCCTTTGGAAACGTGTGTTAGGCAACCATGCTAAAATGACGGTGGGATTCAGTTCAAGTCAATATTACTAATGTTTGCTCCTTTGTCACGGCAACGATAATGCATAGTAGCGTCTTGTACTCGTTTGAAATTTTAATGTTAGCGGGTAAATTAGAGCAAAAACTCATATTGCCTCGTCACTGGTGGCTAAATTGATAAGTCAGCCGGAACGCTTTCAGCACCGGTGACGTTTTGACAAACGCCTGTAATGTTAATTTACCTTGTTTGAAAGGTTAATATCGTATGATATGTGTTTAGGAAAAGTCGGGGTAGTTTAATGTACGAGCTTGGTGTTTGTCTCTCAGCGGTTCTGGAATGAAAAGCGAAGCTCGCACGGTGAGCTGTTCTAGAACCCTCACGGGCTCTGTCCTTTGCTGTGTGTGCGTGCACGAGTCTCTGTGTGCGCGCGCGTGTGTATGTGTAACGGAGAGTCTCGTGCTGAATGGGGCCATGTTGCTGCTACTGTTTCAGGTCTTTTTAAAAGCTGGCAAACCGATTCGGACCTAATGTATTTGTGATTTATATTGAGTTGAGTTTGTCTGCCATATGTTTACTATCTATCTGTCTATCTATAGTTTTTCCTACTCTGCTTTTTTTACAATATTATATTGCTTTGTTATTTTGTCTTTTTAAATTCACTATCTTAGTGAAGCTGCAGCCCTCTTTTAGTTGTATAATGACAAGGAAAAATTGAATTTAACAATATTAAATCTAATTATTATTTAATTTTTGACAGGAATTGGCTTAAAATGGTATAAATTTTTAAAAAAAAGTGTGACACAGTTGGAAGCTGTATCTAACATCTCTTTCTCTCCCATTACAGTTAATCTGAATTTTGTGAGAAGATGGATAACAAAGAAGCAAAGAGTTGTGCCAACAGTGTCCTCTCCTGGGAGCAGGTGAGCCGGCTGAATGAAGTCCTCACAGAGGTCGTACCCGTTCACGGTAGGGGGAACTTCCCTACCTTAGAGGTGCGGCTGAAAGACATTGTGGCACGGGTGCGCACCCGCCTGGAACGTAGTGGCATCAGAGTAAAGGACGTGAGGCTCAATGGCTCGACAGCCAGCCATGTGCTGGTGCAGGATATCGGTTGGAGCTACAAGGATCTGGACGTCATCTTCAGGGTGGACCTACCACATGAAGCGGAGTTCAGGCTCATTAAGGATGTGGTGTTGGGTACCTTGCTGGACTTTCTGCCAGAGGGTGTGAACAAAGAGAAAATCACGCCCATGACTCTCAAAGAGGCTTATGTCCAGAAGCTGGTCAAGGTCAACACAGAGCAGGACCGCTGGAGTCTCATCTCTCTTTCCAACAACAACGGCCGCAATGTAGAGCTGAAGTTTGTGGACTCAATACGTCGGCAGTTTGAGTTCAGCGTGGACTCCTTTCAGATTGTGCTGGACTCTGTGCTCACCTATTATGAACTGGCGAATACGCCCATGTCACAGGCCTTTCACCCCACTGTGAGTGGGGAGAGCATGTATGGGGACTTCAGCATGGCACTGAGCCACCTGCGGAACAAGCTCATCGCCACCAAGCGGCCTGAGGAGATCAGAGGTGGCGGCCTGCTGAAATACTGCAATCTGCTGGTGCGGGAGTTTCGGCCCGCCAGCGAGGAGGAGTTCAAAGGCTTGGAGCGGTACATGTGTTCACGTTTCTTTATTGACTTCCCCGATATTGGCGAGCAGCAGCGCAAGGTCGAAGCCTACCTCCAGAGCCACTTTGTAGGTGAGGAGAAGAGCAAGTATGACTACCTCATGATCCTGCGGCGAGTGGTCAACGAGAGCACGGTGTGCCTTATGGGCCACGAGCGACGGCAGACCCTCCACCTCATCTCAGTGATGGCCTTCCGGGTGCTGGCAGAGCAGAACGCCATCCCAGACGCATCCTGCGTCACCTGCTACTACCAGCCTGCGCCTTATGTCCGAGACCACAACTTCAGCAACTACTATGTGGCCAACCAGAACATTCCAACATGGCTGCCATGTAACTGACAAAACAAGGAAGGATGTACAAGAGGGCACGGCTGCTGCTGCTTTCCAGCAGAGAGAAGGAATAAAAATTAAAAAAAAAAAACAAACTCCCAAAAAAGTAAATATTGAGGCAATAAATGCTTTGTTCCTCACAAGGCACAAATGACTATATTTAAGTGGACAAGTGTTTTGCTTTTGTTTTTGGAATCCTTTCTCATTCCTTATCTACAGAGGTGTCTAGGTCATTGAATAGAAAGTGATATTTTTAAGTGTTAGATTTTTTTTTTCTCATGTTTCTTTGTTTCCTTGTTTATCAGCCTTACTCTTAATGAAGTTGTGTTTGTGCCTTAACCTCCAGGTTTACCCCCTCCCTCCTCCTCCCCATGAGTTAGAAGTAATTAATGGGCTATATTTTGAAGGGGAAAGAAAATGACATATGTAGCCTTGAATTTGGTTTTTCTCCTGTGATTTAAAAAAAAAAAAATGTGAAAAGGCAGAAAAAAACAAAAAATATTTAAAAAATGGTATTATTGGGGAAGAGGCCATGTATTAGGTGATGGTCCAAAAAAAAGAGGGGGTTGGGGGCACTGGTGTTTAAAAGTTAAATTGGCTGGGCAGGAGAGAGTGGTGGTACACTAATAACTTTAGTCATATCAGCAAAGACATGGAAAACGAGAAGAGTCAACTTGTTTGAATTCATTATGACATGTATATATCTCTCACAGGCATTCGTGCTCTCTCCATTATATGCCGGCAGTGCCTGTGATTTGTACACAATGCAAGGGAAGAAAACATGTATTTTAATTTCATTTTTCACTGTGAATTTCAGTGTAGGATGACCCCCCCCCCCCAACCCCCCTGTTCCCATTTGTATCCAGCTTGCTCAGTCCTGCACTGTTCAGCCCCTATCAGCTTCTAGTGGAGCTCTGCAGTGAGACAGTTTTTAATCTTCAGATGGACTGCTTCCCTGTGTGTCTGTGGAGTTTACTTCCCCTGTTTTTAAGACCTCTCCAAAGCCTCAGCAGTGACCACCAGATGTCACAGTCTTCTGGTAGTTGTGGGACGCAGTGGACAGCAGCCCATTGAGAGAATGCGGCGAGCCTCGCTGCTTTGGAGAGAGAGAGGAGCTGGCTGGGAGTCCTGCAGTGACAGGCTGACTGTGAACTGGCTGTCCATTCCTTAAAAGGAGCAGCACATGGTGGACCCACAGGGGTCATCCCTTACAACCATTGTAGGCTTGACAGCAGCCCTGAAACGGGATCCTCCTCTGACGCAGCTCAGCGACTGCCTCTCCACTCCGGGCTGTCTATAATTATCTTTTTTTTTTTCTGCTAGTGTCAGGACAGGGAGCTGGGGGCCGGGTGTGCAGTCGTCGCTGCTGCTGCTACTGCCGCCCGCACACCTTACATGTGCGGGGAGCTGAATCACTTCCTGTGCTCTCCCCACCAGCGCAGCAGCGGACCACGCACTGTCTGAACCCCATTTGTGGTCATAGGAGTGTAGATGACACACCAGGGACTGAGAACGGTATGTTAAGAGAAACACCAGCATGTCTGCAACAGGGATACCACTCCCATTTGGGACTTGGATTCTGATTTATCACTGAAGCTGGAAATGAGTTCAGCCCTCCCCCTCCCCTTTCTCTCCCCACACCAGCATTGACAGCATTGAGCTCCAAACCTACGAATTCCTATTTTTAGCTGAGCCTATTATTGGCTGTTAATTTTGAACATTCACAGTGTAGCATTATTAGCAGACGGGCTAAGCTGTGATTTAGACCCGTCATCTTTTTTTTTTTTTTTTTTTTTTTTTTTTTTTCCTGACATCATAGCAACCATGTCCAAGAAGAGAGTTGTTCTTAAACTTCTTGCATAAGTGGCAGCTGCTGTGTCTACCCCACCCCAACCCCCACTCCTTGCCCCCTGTTTCTCAGAAGCCTTGGTCTTTTTTCCTGCTCAGCGTGTCTCTCCCCCCCCCCACCCCGCTGCCATTCATCACAGTGTAGCTCGTGTCTGCAGCAGATAACCAGCAGCGTCCTCTTATCAGGCCGGCTCACAGCTCCTGGCTGGGTAGAGAACAGTTAAGAGGAAGGTCAGCTCGGCCTCTTGTGCGAGGTCACACCCAGTGGTCAGACCATGTTGTGCTGGCTCAGCTGTTGAGCTTCAGTGTCGGAACTGCTTTAGTGTTTTTAAACAACTGAGGTGCCACACATACACACACCTACACCTACGGTGTCTCTCTCTCTGGACCAAAGTATGCTATTAAAACCAGCAACTGAAGCACTCAAGTGCCTTTCACCTTTTTTGGAGAGTGAGTTAGCTTTTTAAAGGTTTTTTTTCTGTTTTTTAAACTTGTGATCAGGAGGTAAAGTGTTAATTTTTTACTTTACAGCCCCATCTGACTTTACAAGACTCATCACTGTATTGGAAAGTGGTTTATGGGAGGATTCATACAGTTATATGGTGGGGGTTTGAATTCAAGAAGTTAATTTTATTTTTCTTTTATCATTTTTTTCCCGTTCTTTTTTTTATAGTTTCAATCCCAGTCAGTGCTTTTCCTCAAAACCCATGCGTCTAGTCATTCCTGTAATTGTCATTCTGTTAGACTCCTACCCATCTGTACTGTTGACTTAAACTCTCCCAAATACCTTTTTTTTTTTTTTTTCCCCCTTCCCTTTTTAAAAAAAAAAAGAAAAATCCAACACAATTTGATTTGGATTTTTCTCTACACGCGCTACAAATATTGTCACGCTGACATAAGTCCGTGTCCCCAATCCAAATACAACCTGATAGTGCACTGACTAGCCGTTACCGTGGCGGCACAGTAGCTGGAGGTCACCCAGCACCGTACAGACCCCATCATAACAGAAGCACTTTAACAAAACAAAAAAAAAGAGGCCTCCTTTTTACTCCAAACCCAGCCACCTGAGAGGAATGTAAATAAGCTAATGTGGTCAATTTGCTGAATGGAGTTGAGCTGGTTCTCAGGGATATAATGTGTTTTTGAGGGCTTTGTTGTTGGTTTTTTTTTTTTTTTTTTTTAATTTTGGGAAGGTGAATTGGTTTCAACAGCCCTCGACACTGAGAAGTCTCCTCCTGATAGTTGCCTTAATTTAGTCTTTTCTTCACTCTGTATGGTAACTGACTCTCCTCTAGTCACCCTCTTTCTTACTACAGGCTCTTTTATTATTAGTATTATTACATCACGCCTGAAGTTTTGAAGGCAGCCAGCAGACTTCAGCTCGCTACAGCCTTGTCAGCAGCACCGGGGGTTTTTTTTATTTTTTTTATCTGCATCCATTCGCTCTGAGACATTTTATCATCACTCAGCAGAAAGCGTCCCCTCCTCCTCTCCTTCCTCCTCTTTTCAGTGTAGCGCTAACAGCTGGATTTATCTCCATACTCCTTATATCCCAAAATGACATTGTTGCTTTATTTAAAACAAAACAAACAAAAAAAACNTATCATTCCCCAGTTTGTTAAAGTTCTCTGAGTGATGACGACTTAGTTTCTGCAGCGCGTTCACAGCCAGCAGCCCGGTGGTGGTGGTGGTGGTGATGATGATGATGATGATGATGCTTGCTGCTGTTGCCAAGCTGAAGTCTGCTGAGCACCGAGGTGAGGATTAGTCTACTCTTCTCTGGCTTTTTTTTTTTTTTTCTTTTTTTGACCTTGCCTGCTTAAAAATAAATATTAACAAGCGAGGTCAAAGAAAACGCAGCAAACAAGCAAAAAAAAAAAGCGTTTTCTAGACAAGTTGATTTGTGAATGTAGCCCGCTGTATGTTTGCGTCCGTTTCACCTTTAACCCCGTCCCCCTCATTTTCCCCTACCCCTTCCTCTTATCGTCATGTGTTTACGGTTATTGTGGCTTTTTTTTATTTCTTTCTTTTTTTTTCTGACGACTGAAAAAAAAAAAAAAAAGACACGTGCCTGTTTAAAGGAAAGCTTTACCGTCCCCTTGGCAATGAGAGTTGGGGTACAGCAGGGCTCTCAGGCGTAAAAATCACTTCCTTCGTCAGGGTTGATGTATGTATGAAGACGTATGAACTTTTTTTGTGAAGAACAATGTGGAGAAAAAAAAAGTGAGGATGAAGTGTATTTTGCCTTTTTTTTTTTTTCTTTTTGCCCTTTTCATTTCCTGACCCCCACTTTTTTTCCTTTTTTTTTTTTTTTTTTTTTTTTTTCTGCTGTAAATTCGTCAGTGTTATGATCCTCTCGCTTCTCTCGCTCGCCTTGCCGCCTTTTTTTTTTTTTTTTTTTTTGGTCGTCCCACATCCGTTTTGGGCTGTTATTTCTTAGTACACGGTGATCCTGTTATATACGACACCTGTAGATGTATTCTTTGCTGATGGTGGGGAAAGAGAGGGGGGCAGGGGCAGAGAGGAAGCAGAGGATGAATAGATTTAGTGGTGACGCTTGTCTTACGTACAAGTCTTACATCATGGGAATGCGATGGAGGTACGACTGGAAGCCCTCCCGCAGTCTCTACATGAAGAATTGTGAATTTATTTTTATTTTGCAGCAGGTTTTTTTTTTTTTTTCGTTTGTTTACGTTAATGCGTGGAAGTGTGCGTGTGCTCGTTTGCATGTGTGTATGAGGGGATGCCTGTGGATACAAGTTTAAAAAAAAAAAAAAAAAAGTGGGGGATTTAAAAAAAAAAAGACATTTGTCGCACTATACATTATTTTTGAAATAGTTAATACAAAAGAGCTTTTTTTTGTCAGCTTCGTGATTGTGACGATGACTTTTGATGGTTACAACCATTATACTATTTCATTTTTAAGCACTTTTACCTCACTTGAGTTTTTTCCTTTTGAATGGAAATGTACATGTACATCAGGAAAATGTGTTTGAAGAGGAAATAATAAAGACATTAAATGCAACATGTGACTCAGCTTTTAATTTCACTCAGCATGTTCTGGCATTTGAAAGACTGATAATGTTTTGTATAGATTACATTATACTGCCAAAATAGAGTGGAAGTTCATTGTCATTAGAAACGGTCTGTTTATGGAAGCTTCAGGGTCATTGAAACTTTACACTGGTGATGGTTTTAAAAAAAAAAACAAAAAAAAAAAACAGGAAAACAACTTCAGGTTAAGTAGATTTTTATTGTCAAAGTTACAAAATGTAGTAACCGTGATGATAAGAGTAGCGTGCTATAAAGGACTATCAGTGTGAAGCAGGGATACAGAAGTGCAGCAGCATGCTATAAAACATGACAGATAAAGACGTGATCATAAAATACAATCTTGATAAAAATATCCTCGTAAACTCTGAGCTACACACGGAGCGGCGGCAGCAATGAAGAACCGCATTTTTGCAGCAGCCAGACCTCAAAATCCAAAATTTTAATGCTTAACTCATTACAAAGATTGTGAGGCCCCCCACAGACACAGCTGAGGGAGAGGGGCCCTAAAAGCCAGAGCTGCTGCGAGACATTACTCTGATAAACGTTTTCTTGTTTGAGAATGAAGGGGCTCAGTCAGCAGTCCTGCCGTGAGCTGGGACGGGACCCTCTGTTGTCCAGGGGCCCATTATCTCCTTTCATATGAGTGTAGCAAAGATGAAGCTCAGTCTAGTCCCTACAGTGCAGTGCAGCTCTATGTGGGAGTGATCTACGTGGCAAAGAAACAGTTTAGAAGATGTATCATGTGCTTTGATATGAAGCTAAATCACTAATGTCAATCTACTTATTTATTCTCTTTAATTATTTGAAATAGATTTTTGTTGCTTTTTGTGTATCAGTTCAACAGTCTTTAAACAAAACTAAGCTATTATGTACATGTGTTCACATTCACATTGACCTTGTAGTTAAGGAGCTCACCCCCACCCATTAAATGGAACATATTCGTGTGGTAAGTAAACCC
>JANJYP010034717.1:0-13918 GCA_024605115.1 Rastrelliger brachysoma
TTTTTTTTTTTTTTTCGTTTTTTTTCTGGCAATGCTTCTCTCTCTTTCATCAGTGTATTACTTTACTTCTTTCATGAAAAAAAACAGTAAAGTTGATTTAAGTATTACATTAAATTGCCTGTAAATAGTGGTGCGGATGCATGAAGCCGAGCCTTGCACAGTCAAAGTTAGATAAATGAAGAATTTATTTTAGGCAAGCGGCCGTTTAAGCCCACGTTTGTACACTTTACTGCATTCCAGCCACTTCCACACTGAACTAAACTGTGAGATGGCATCATGATTCACATGGCGTCCTCAGAAGCACGCACACAACTCCCACCAAGCTGGAGAGTTCTGGCTAATCCAAGACCTTCATAAAGCATGTGTTGGGCCTTAGCGACACATCTGTCATTCTGACGTCTGCTAGCATGGTCTGGACTGTCGTTTTCTAATCCATCTGTGCTCTGCAGAGACAGTTTGCTGCCAACTGGATCTTCACTAAGCCTTTGGAGAAGCCGAGTGAACAGTGGCTCCTGCCAACTTACTGAAAGTTTTTATTTATATCTTACCGTTTATTTGACCATCATTTACTGCTGTATATTTTTTCTTTCCTGTTTACATTTTTTTTAACACACCTGGTTAAGTGAGCATGTTGACAAATGTTTTTCTGATGAATCAGTTGCATATGCTGTTTGCTTTGATGTTGCCAGCCGATCAGGAGTCCATGGAAGGAGGTTAACTTTAATCCCAAGCACCAAAGGCAGAATAAGGCCAATGACTTTGATCTCTCTCATGCAAAAAAACAGTAATTTTCCACTGCAATGCCACCGCACTGGTAATATTGGATTAAAAACTCCCTCTTTTCTTCTGCTGTCCACTCATGTATGGCCTAAGGTGTGGATGAGGTCTGTCAGGGACACTCCGACGTTCTGCACAATGGAGATAGAGAGAGAAAGAGAAAAAGAGGCAAGCAGGTTTGACACATCTTCTTTGGTGCCGCGGTGAGGCAATTCGGCACAGCAGAACGACAGTTTCATGAGGGCATGAGAACAGGAACAGTTTGCTGATGGACAAGCTGTAGGTGATATTGCACCTCTTTAAGGTTCTACCTGTTTACTAGCATCAAGTCAAGTGGTATATTTATGGATAAATATAGTAATAGCAAGTTAGGTGTAGAGATTTGTGTGTGTGTGTGTGTGTGTGTGTGTGTGTGTGTGTGTGTGTGTGTGTGTGTGTGTGTGTGTGTGTGNCTGATTTTCTAAAGGCCAGTGCCGGCAGTTTTCCCGAGCAATCAGAGGTCAGCGATCTCATTCGGAGCCACTCACACGCCTGTGAAAAAGCAGCATCAATTACACAGCAGGCAAAGTCACAGGGCCATCACAGTGTGAAGTTCAGATAATGAGTCATTACCAAAAATTAACAGCCGTGGTGATGGGCCATATAATAGCAGATGATGGATCCGGTAATGGGTTTCCAACAAGTGTTCATATTGTCATAACCAGTATCATTACCACAAGTGCTTCCTGGACATCTCAACCTCAATACTGGTCATGTGATATCTGTACTGCAAACGGAAACATATTTTCAGTTCTCTGCTATTTCATAGGCTATCGCTGGAGATCAATGTTACTCACCCCTGAAATTGATTTCAATGATGCATCTAGTTTTCACTTCAACATGTGTAAAAGTCTTTTTATGGTGCTTTGAATTTTGAGTGTATTACAGATGTCATTTTCAAGAGTGGAAAAAAAAATCTTGTATTGACGTGTTCAATATCCATTTTTCCATTTATTTTATATTATATGAACACATACAGTAACACACACAGTTTGATGAGGATAACTTCCTTGTGATCAAGATGCAGTCTGTCCTCAGCAGGGAATTTTACAGTTGAGCAATAAAACAAAATGTGCATGCAGAAAATTTTTGGTTGAATTCCTCTCCGCATACTTTTTTATACAGTATACAGGTTTTATGGTCTGAAATTTTGCCAAGTGCTCATGTTTGTGTCCCGCCCTGAAAATTACGACCACTTACACCCCACACAGTTGCTCTGATATTTGTTTTTTTTTTTTTCTCCTAAATTACCAGGTAATTTTACCTCCTTAGAGCAGCAGGAGCAATTCAAGAAAATCTGAGCAGGGAAAAATGACTCTTTGACCAATATGTACATGTGCAAGACTGGGATACCGCTGTGCAATAGAATCACATGGTGTTCATTGAAAATATTATTGGTTGATAGTTGTATCTTCCAGCTGGAAACAACAAATAAAGGTGCTGTTCTTTTTGTTAAGATTGCCATTTTCTCTTTAAGTGTGCAAGAACAGATTGGCATATCAGCAGTGTATTTTAGCGTTCCAAATTGCACTGTAGCTCCAATTTTAAAAATATATTTGTGTATAAATTCCTCTTCCCTTCACCTTTCAAGGCATGTGATTTGCCTTTTGCGTCTTTTTTTGAATTTTAACCCTCTGTCAACATATTTGCTGATACTTTTCTTCAAAGGCTTACACCGTTAGCGGAGGTTGCACTTATCATTTAAATATACCTTTTATCATCCTCTCATGCCACAACATATGACAGGTGTGGGATGCTTAAATCAGATTCTGTGCTGATTGCTATGTTATTACTCCTTCAATACTAGATATGTAACATGTCATTGTCGCACAGTGATCAAAGATCTACATGAATTTGGCATGTTTAGATATAAAAAATAATGTGAACAGATGGAGACTTGGCACAAGAAAGTAATGTACGTCGAAGTAAAGATGAAGGCTGTGATCAAGTGAAATGAGATCAAATTTTTATACCAAGCTGGCATGCAAAGCTTGTGGTTTTGACAGTCTAGTACAGTATGGACTGTGGTGCTACAGTTGCTTTTCAGAGCTCCATACAGAAAATGACAAAGATTGTGCTTGAGAGAAGAGGAGACTGAGAGGCTTAACCTCTGACATGGCTGAGGTTCAGAGAATCTCTCTTCAGGGTGAATGACTTCTCCTTGTTTGGAACTGAATTAGAGATTTTGGACGGCCGCAGCACCACAAGTGCGAAGTGGAGATGGGGAAAAAAGTCAGAAAAGACAAGTATTAGGAAATTGGAGTGACAGAGTTTGAGACAGTGAGGTGTGAGAGGTGTGACAGGGAGAGCAGCAGAGACAGAGATCAGGTCATATTTCATCACCGTGTGGACAGTGGAGAGGAAGAGGGGGCGTTGAACAGCCGTCAGAAAGACCATGAAAGATTGTCACTCCTGAGCTTTAAAAAGGAAATTGTCAACACTTGGTTTTTAGAAGGCGATGTGTAAAAATATCAGAAGCAAACAAAATTCAACATCACTCTAATTAATGTTAGATATTTAATCTGCACACTGTAGAGCTCCCATCATTATGTGTGTTATCTATCTTTGTGGACGTTTGATTCAAACACTCATAGACAGTGCAAGCTTTGAATTTATCGCTGTCCAATTCCATAGCAACCAATTTCTCAGAGTTGTCCAGTAATCTTGAACGTTTCTGATCTCCCACAACACCATATCTGCCCCAATCAATCACAGTGCATGGTTTGGTCCACATCCTGCCTCTAAGATGGATGAATTCACTTTCCCTTGCAACCTTTGAGATATGGTGCATCCCATACTACATGTAATACAGCGATCGATGAAATACGCACACACACACAGAGACATACACTCACTTCTTAGAAGGAATCTATATGACCTGCAGCTATCAAATATATTCTGTGTAAAGAAACCTAGTTTGTTTTGAGCAGTGTCTTGATGTTTTGACTGTGCTGCCTTTCTTCTTCAGTAGAGCTGGATTGGCAATGACAAGAGGCAATTTGTTGGCGAGCAGCAGGTGGTTGGGTTAATTGCTCACGGTAGTGGTTGAAGAGAAAGTGTCTTGCTGAGTGTGGAGTGCCTTCTGCACTGGCAGAACTCAAGTCCGGATAAAGAACAGCAGTAAGCATATTGTCATCTCCCACCTCGCCACCCTAATCAGCGCTGCTATGCACTCCCATTGTTCAACCGAACTGGCTCGCTTCCCGGAGGAATTTGCGCTTTCTTTCTTCCTCGCTATCCTTTTTCTTCTTTCCCAGTGCCACCCACATCCTCTTCTTTTCAATCCCTTTCATCTTCAAATTCACTTCCTTTCTCTATCTCATTCTTGCAAATGCCGCTCGATCTCTCTCCCCCACCCCCCCACCCCGTCTTTAGCATTGAACTCCTATTTCTCCCGATCATCCCCCCCATCTCCCTCTCTTTTTTACCTTTCCCGCTTTATCTGTCCTCCCTATGCACCTCTCCCTCTTTCCCTGTTACGTCTTCCCCATCTTACCGTTGCCCTTTTTCCCTCTATCTCTTACTCTTCTCTTCGTCTTTTTTTTTTCTTTCCCAGAGGAGCAGGATATTGATGTAAACACACACAGAGCGCTGAGTGGTTCTTAAGCTGCTCTGACTGATCCGCAGGCCTCCCTCTATTGTCCCGGCAACTGTAGGAAGAGACTTGATTTCCAATAGGCTTATCCCACCAGTCGTCCCAGTGCCGTGTCCATAAAAAGATGGTAAGGGGTTTGATTAGATGGCTGTGGGGCTTGGCTGGACTGAGCATGCCTGGCTGTCAGTGTCATGGCTGCAGAGTGGTAATGGATCAAAGAGATGTGGGTGGCGAGTAAGAGGCAGCGCTGTAATTAAGTGTTTGAGAACATGTTGGCAAAAATAGAAGTGGAACTAAAAGGAGGGCTTTATGGTAATGGTCAATGAGGAAAGCAACACAGCCCCACAAAATTAGATCAGTGTAGTCAAAGTCTGATGTGCGGTGGACATAAATAATGTGATGAGACTGCTCCTTCAACACAATATATGACACACAGACATGAAGTGGAGACATTTTCTCATGTTCACAGCTCACCTTATCATAAAAACAAAGGAGGCTGAGGGGGTTGTCATATAAGTGCCCAGTTTTGACACTTGTCACCTTATGGTAACTGTATCCCACTTTTTAAGAAATCAGCATGGATTTGTATGGGATGTGATCAAGTATTTGCCATGTTGGCAATTTGATGGAGACTCAGAGAGGTAAAATATCACTCTCCAGTTTGTTTTTTCCTACAGTCTTCTTGAAACTTGACCAAAGTAGCTTTTGTTGCCTGAGGCTAATCAAACATCCCATGTTGCAGTGGATCATCAGAGATAACTGATATGATTTGGGTTTAGAAAGGTCACATGAGTGTTTCTGTACCTATTTTATTATTTAGGCAATTTGGAGAGAACATTAAGCAAATGAAAGTTTCAAGGATGTAAAACCTTTGTGATGAATTTGCTATAATTAAAGATAAAAGATTCAAGAGCTTTAGAACCACATAGAGCAACACAGCAGGTTGCAATATTGAAGGCAGTGATATTTGTCCATATTTCAGCACTCATCCAGTTAAAGAACTAAGTCAAATATTTAAAAATGTCACAAATGAGACAGATAACAGGCACAAGTAAGTTGAGAATTATAAGAATGTATAGAAATATGCATTCTATTGCACTGTAAATTTGCTGTGCAACATCTGTATACCCATATACTAGCATTTGTTAGTGCACCACCAAAGATCTACTGTTCACCCACCTAACCGCTTTGAACAGAGGCAAGAATGTGTTGGCTGATGCATAGAGATGAAATGCAATATTCTGTTTAACAGCAGTGAAAAGCATATGTAATTCAAAAGCTTTAATAGGTTTAAGAAATGTCAAAATTCCATGGATAATGCTAAACAAATCAAAATACAAGTTTTACATACTTCAAAAGTAAGTTTGAAAGCAGTTAATGTGTAATCAACCTTGATAGAGTTTTATGAAATTTGTGTCAGAAATGCGCACACATGAATGTAATTTTCAGAACTTGTCGGACTATAATTTTCATCAATTATATTCTTTATGCCTCAGTTGTAGCTGAATCAATGTCCTTGTGATTCAACTTTAAGGCCAGACAGTCTTGGTTAAGTCAAAACATACTCCTATTCTGACTCAAATTTCCCTTATAATGTTACAAAAGAAAGTCATTGATGTATGTTGAATGTATGTATGTATGTTGAATCTCGTTGGTGCAGTTCATTTTGGCAGGTGTGAAAGTAACAAATACACTCGGGTGCTGATCGCAACAATTGGACCGATGCCGTGTTGAAGAATTGGTCTGGATCCAGTTAGATACTGTACAAACTCTGGTACAGGTTTGTTGTATGAATATCACCCTGTGAATTTTGAAGACGGATGCGTTCTTTTCTTGTCAGCTGACTGAAGGCAGCACATATTTGCATAAAGCATAAAGCAATATATTGTTTGACAGATGTTGCTTTGAAATGTGTTCAAATATGCCATTTTGTTCACATATTATTTCTTGGTATATGGCCCAAAAGATGACCTCACCTATACAGAGAGACACATTTTGGTTTGTTTGAAATTTTCCCTTGAAACCAAATTGACTGCAAGGTAAAATGCAACAAAGTAGCAATTCTTCCTGTGATTCAGACTAAAGCAAACAAGCGATGAGTGTGAAAATACCCTAAATTTAACATTTAGATCCAATTCAACTTTATTTACATAAAAAAGGACTCCCTGGTTCTGTGAGTATCAAAAAATCCTGCCTGCAAGAGGAAAGGAGGTGAAAGTTGAGCTAAGGAAAGGAGAGGTTGAATTCATGCACCCTGGCCTGATCTATGTACAGTGTAAATTAATTCAGGTGATCTTACAGGCAACTCAAAGGCAAAACTGACATTTTAGGCCTATGCATGGGCTTTGATTAAGGCTTTTTGAATGAAGTAATGGTACAGGTAGCTGCAAATACTTTCTAACTCTACCTGTGGATATTTACTTTTATCAAGGGACAATAACACCACACACACTATCACTGAGCGTCTATAAATAGTGCAGACTAGAAACGTATTTCAAGGCATATCTGCACGGTGACATTTCTTTTTACAGCACATGGGATTTGTATTGATGTTGCTGATGTCTGCGTGTGTATGTGTGTGTGTATTTGTCCTTTTTTTTTTTTTTTTTTTAACTTAACACTTTGTCTCTGTATTTTTTCTCCCCAACCTTTCTCTTCAAAGTGGCATAAAAGGCATCCGTCATGCCTGACGATCAAAGAGCAACAACCAAAGCACTGGCTCTCTCTTGTGCCGCTGTCATTTTCACTCTTTTAAACAATAAAACAACAGAGACCTTCAAAACTCACGGCCACTCTTGATGAACACGGAGTTACTTCACACAGTCGACGAGGGAGATCTTGGCCTCGAATCAGGTTTTGCTTTTAGTCTTAGCGTTTTGATATGAATGTGTCACAAAGTTTGAGGTGACATAATTGATCCTGTTAGATCACAGTCATTCAATTCATTTTGTTTGCCAGGGATGAAAACATACAGTACAACACTGACTGATGTGGTGACAAAAATGCTTTGACTGAATTACTGTGCGACAGCGTTGTCATAAAATGCTAAACACACACACACACATATTCAAAAGTAGTATGGGCATAATATAATTCAAAATGTGCATATTAATCAAAGCTGCCTTGTGTTTAGTGAAAGTTGAAAATGTTGATGTGCAAACCCTTCTATAAACCAACAAAATTACATAAATAACACAAAACGGGCAAATTGCTAATTTGTTGCAATAATTAAATGCCATTGAATGCCCCACAACATCGCATGATAACACCAGAATCCATCCTGTCAAGCTTATAGTTATGTGCTTGTGTCTGAAACACCTCTATTTCAGACATATAACGGCACCCTATGAGGATTTTCTCATGATCTTGTGAATCCAGCTGCCTTGCAAAATAAGACGATGATAGACAGATGGTTCATCCAATCACTTGCCAAGTCTTTTTTTTTTGAAAGGGCCTGCCCTTTTCCAAACAGTTTCCAAGGACGACTTCTCAGATGGTTGTGTGTAACAAACCATCTGGCACGTCAGGTTAGTTGATTAGGAGCCGTATTGTAAATGAATTTCTGCTGAGACGTCCTGCTGTCGGTTGTGAGCTGACGAGCTGTTCGGTGATAAAAAAAGAAAAATCCAATTTGTAGTCCGAGTGGTATAAATTACACACTAGTTTTCATGTTAGTTTTTTTTTTTTTTGAGTGTCTTCTGATAACAAAATACGACAAATCCATGTTGAAACATCTTGTAACTTAACACTAATACATGCTTAACTTAATCTTTTTATTAAGAAAAAAACAGAATGGAGCATTATTTCCATTTTTCTGCGATGTCTGAGTGTTTCAGTATTAAGGAAAGTCAGTATACACAAATATAGAATTATTTAAATCATATCTGAACTTGCATAATTAATGATCCTACTCCTCATGCCTAAACTTAACCAACCCAACCAATATAGGCAACAAGTACTAGCCAATTAGGGACAGAAAAGACTTGGCCGCCCTAGGAAAAAAAAAAAAAAAACAGAACAAAACTGCAGTCTACAATATATAGAGCGACAAGCCACTCCAGATGTGCGAGCATATGGATATAGAGGGCTCATTCTAACAAAACAGAAACATAACTATTCTTACTTTCAGGTGATTATAAACAAATTAAAACACAATGATGAACATTATATTTAATTTTTGCCAGTAGATTCCCTCTAAATCCCTCACATTAGTGCTTTAAGCCACGCATCTTTATAAATATCACATTTCTTTTAAATATGAATTTAAATTAGTTAATAAGATTATGATTGTTTTAAAAGAAAAACTATATCTTCTAATCTTCAGCTTTAAATACATCCATATTTGCTTCAGGATTCAATCGCAGTTGGTGCATCTTATTTAAGATGTGATGACTTGAAAGCCAATCATTTTACATTTGGTCATTAAACCACTGCCTGATTGTACCTTAATTAGGAATGAGAACTGCCATTATCTTTGAAAATTCCTGGATTGGTGCCGTCTCATTGGAGCATTAACACAGCCGCTCAGAAGGGCTTTGTTATTATTGGCGCTTAATGTACACTTAACACTCTGCAAACTGTGGAAGCTGGTGAGGCAAATGAATCATAGATCTTCCAGCAAACATGTCTGATCCCATTTTGGAGGTTTCATCCTTCTGCACCTCATCTCACAAGCCAGTATATAATTTGCCAATTTGTAGTACTAGGTAGTAGTTTTTGAAGCAAGTGGTTGTTGAAAAGGTTGTTTTGTAGCGATATCTTAAAAGTCCTTCCTGCGTAAGTCATGTGGGATCATTACATTTTGGTCGTCAGGTCAGTAACCTGTTGTGGTAATGCAACTCATTACTTGTCGAGGATTTCCTGGCGTCACTGAGGTTGTCAGCGGTGGCTGTTGGTGTCAGAGACTATGTGGATTTCTGCTGCCGTGAACATGAATCGTCCATACAGCGCCGAGCCGGACTGTCAGAAATGCATCAGAGAGGGATTGTGTAGCTCTGACGGCGACACAGAGGATAGAGACATGCTTGAAAGGTTGAGGTATTGAATTTTACTTCCTGACAGCTGAGTGACCTTTCAGCTCTCAAGGGGGACGAGACAGAGATGGATTTCGCAGTCGTCCGCCTTGCTCTCCGCTGCTCCTCCCACAGGGTTAAGAATTAATGCTCCTTTCTACCTCTCTGCTGAGCAAGGAGACTCGAGCTGAACTGCATCACCAAGCATCCGAGTTCAATGTGGCGACACACAGAAAAAAAAAAAAACAACCTTGCAGTCACAAGTGATTTTTCACATGTAAACTTGAGCAATTAAAGGAGAATTAAAAAAAAAAAAGCACAGCTTGTCTTGTATATGTGCATTGCAACAGCTGCTGAGAGGAGCTTGGTACAAAGCTGAACGTGACAGCATCAGGACAGTTCAAAAAAGAGGCCCGACGCACCCACACAGCAAATTGCACCCTGCCCTCACCGACCGATGCTCCGTCTCCCTCTTCACACCTCAGAAGAACTGCTATTCATAAATATATGCAGCATGACTGTGCCAGGTCCCATGCTAATGCACTGAATACCAATGAGACTCGTCTTGACTCTAAGACTGCGAGGCAGCTCTCTACTTCTTTGGTGCCTCAGGGCAGAATTTACAATCTCGCTTCCCCTTTCTGTGGCTGTAAGGTGAAAGTTACAAATCACGGTTTCATCTGACGGCCACAGTAACTCTCCACAGGATCACCTGGTGTCTTTTAGAAGATACGAGATAAGAATACACCTCAATGAGCTGACTTGTTTTATCTGAGTTGTAATGTGTCTCTTCTTTAAACCGACAGAATGAGCTCCAAGATGTTTTTTTTTTCCTCACCTTAAAGTTCACTGACACTTGGCTTTAGTAGTTCTGTCTGCCTTTGTTCCTGCAGAGTATGCACAGGGGGAGTTTAGAGCTGCTTAGGCGGTGTGGTCACGTATCGTTTAGTCTTCTTGGCAAAGTGACCAAGTGCTGAGAATGATAGAGTTGAAATGACAGCAAGTGATTTCATTCTCCATCTATCTTTCAAGGCATCACAGTCAGCAGCCAATGATGTGACGCCCGTCTATGCTCCATTACTCCAACTGGCCAATGAGCCATTTACATGAAGGGCCTCATTGATTCCTCTTTACTCATGCTTTGTGAAAATATACAGAGTCATGGTGAGTTAAATACTGATACATCAAGAGAAGGTCTGCTGGACAAAGACAAAACCAGTCAACAGAAACGAGTGCAAAAAAAAAAAAATACTCAGTTCTTAATGTGTTTGTAATTTTTCATTCAGAATTTAATTGGCAGAGCATTGAGGTCATGGCTAACACTTCAGAGTTTTGCTCAGGGACACTTCAATAGGACGGATGCTTGCCAATGCAAAGGACCAGTGCCCAGTTAGAGGACACTCCTTTCTCTCTCTGAGACACCCTGCTGCAGTATTTACTATTCACAGTATTCAGAGCATTCACCATACATATTTCATGAGCATGTCAAAATATTGTTCTGAAAAAGCACTTCTATATTACATACCTTGTATTTATTTGAAGATACTGTCTACTGGCATATCTATAATGTATTGAAAAGATTTTCACACTCGCTACTCTATGTAGAGAAAATAAGAAATGCTGCATAAAATCCTTGGGACACTTGCACTCATCCTCTAATGTACCATTAATATTATATCAAGAGCAGTATGACATTGTGTTGCCGCAGCTTAGCAACAATGTCGGCGGAATACTTGATATTATTAAAGCTTTCGATTTCAAAGCAACTACAAATGGAAAGCAGCAGATGTCACTCACTTTACAAGAGTGCAGTACTATTCTTTCATTGATAATGTTAATAAGTTAGTTACTGACTACAAATGTTGATAGATTTAGTAGAAACTTGGGCATTCCAGATGTTCGTCTTCTAATTATACAAGCTGCTAAGAAACTGAAGTTATTGGTTTATTCTGAATAAATGCATTTTTTTACCTAACTTGAAAAGAATGTTGCAAAACTATTAAACCATTAGGTATTAAATAATGGGTAATGGCAGAAGTTACAGTATTGAGTTTGGATTTTAAATACAAATGTAAATGAGGAATTTGACCTCCACTCTNACTTGAAAATAATGTTGCAAAACTATTAAACCATTAGGTATTAAATAATGGATAATGGCAGAAGTTACAGTATTGAGTTTGGATTTTAAATACAAATGTAAATGAGGAATTTGACCTCCACTCTCCTTGAACTGTCTTTTGACTTATCTGACCAATCATTAATTCATTAGTTGGTCATTTTGTTTTTTTGTGGTCTATGATGGTTGTCAGTTGCTTTGAAATTGCCCCACATNTCTTGAACTGTCTTTTGACTTATGGCTGACCAATCATTAATTCATTAGTTGGTCATTTTGTTTTTTTGTGGTCTATGATGGTTGTCAGTTGCTTTGAAATTGCCCCACATTCATATCTGGTTGATTAAATATTTATTCTGTACTAGTAGGGGTTTATGAGGAGAAAGAAGCCTTGTGAGGTTTTTAGTGAGGCAGGTGTAAGGACGTCTCTGTGGAGATTTGGTGCACCTGTTGGTAATAAATTGATTGACACTTGTTGTTGTTGTTGCTGTGAAATTAAAAGGACTCAACCTTGAAAGTGACTGACCAGTGCACAATGAAGAAGGTAGAAATGAAATATAATGCTTTTTCCACCCTTTGCTCAACTTAAAAAAAAAACTAAAAATGGGAGCAATTTCACTGATTTGGGTGTTCAAACTGTGTTTGTGTGTTTTGACCTTTATATTTTGTTGCATGCACCCAGTCTCCCTGTTTGTTTGTTTTTTGTTTTTTTTTTTTTACTTTAATTTTTTTTAATGTCAACAACTCATATGGAATGACCACAAAATACACCTAGATACTTTCTGACTACCCAACTCAGTCTGTGGCTTTTAATCCCAAGACTAATATTTCCTACTAAAAATATGAATGTGTCACCAAAAGTACCGGTACATCTCTAAAATTATACTGTATTTTACGTTTTTTCCAGCATTGGAATAAAACATATTTGATGCTATATTGAGAAAATATCACTCATTTAAAATCACTTTTGTGCAAAAAAATAGGCTCTATGGCACTGAAGAATAAACTATAGTAGGTTTTGGGAACNAATATTTGATGCTATATTGAGAAAATATCACTCATTTAAAATCACTTTTGTGCAAAAAATAGACTCTATGGCACTGAAGAATAAACTATAGTAGGTTTTGGGAACAAATATAATACTTGTAAATGAAACCAATTCACTTTTGGCCTTAAAATATAGTGTATCACCAGGTTTATCATTTAAATTGTCTATAAATTGTTTTGTTGTTAGCAGAAACACTGGTACATTGACATGTTTCACATCACAAGGGCCGAATAAACACACATTATCCAGTAGATGTTATGGTGTGGTACAAGCACAACAACACATGGTTTGGTAGGTAATTTAGAGGCAGGTGATGAGAGGGTACTTCAGCGTAGCCTGTAACGTGTTTTTTTTTTTTTTTTTTTCCCACACTTACCGCCTTCACTCTCTTGAGTCACACCTTTAATCTCTGCTGCATGTCAATGTCGATCCTAGTGTGATATAATGAGAATGTAAGGATATCAAAAATGCGACAGCTAGAGGCGCTACTGTTTGCCTGTGTCAAGTAAAATACCACCTCAAACAGGCATCATGCCCTCAAAATAACCTGCCAACCCTTCTATGACCTGTTCCTCCCTGCAGCTTTGACAGCCACTTTACTCGCACCATGAAACATGTCCGACGAAAGGTTAAAAAGAAAGGCTAGGAAGACTGACAGACTCAATGAGAGAGGGAAAAAAGAGGAGAAAGTTAATGTTTTTTTTTTTTTGTTCTGTGGGAATTTTAGTAGTCGTTGGTCCAGAAGGAGCTTGCCTAGAGCCTTGATTTTCCACATGTTTAGAAAGACCCTGCATCTGCTCTGTCCATGTCGTNGTTTTTTTTGTTCTGTGGGAATTTTAGTGGTCGTTGGTCCAGAAGGAGCTTGCCTAGAGCCTTGATTTCTCACATGTTTAGAAAGACCCTGCATCTGCTCTGTCCATGTCGTTGAAGCTCTGGCCTTTCATATGATCCATAGCTTCCCTGCTTTTTCATGTACTGACACAGGAGTTTATGATTAATACTTTTCATTCATCTGTGTCATGGCAAGCTGTGGGCTTTGACATGCCCTTGTGGTATTTACCAAGGCTACACGCAAACTTTATGCTTATGTAGCTGCTCTCTGTACAGATGATTAATTTAATGATGAAGTTGTTGTAACTCCCTGTGTATGAGTGCAAAGAATTACATGTACAGCTTAACAACAGTTAAAAAAAATGGATCCACCATTTAGGCAATCTATAAAAAAAAATAATAATACTGATATTGTACTTATCTTGACAAAATGCAGAATCCAGATCCAGATGCCCCACTAAAAGACTAAAATCCACTCTAGAGTAAAAAAGCATCTTCAAAAG
>JANJYP010034762.1:0-21904 GCA_024605115.1 Rastrelliger brachysoma
TGTAAAATGGTAGCATCAAAATCTCCTTCCATTTAAAGTGGAGAGAGTAAACCCACTGAATAAGGAAAAGGCAAAGTAGAAAAAGGGTGATGTGCATGATAAATATCAGCTTAGTGTGTCAATATCCTGCAGAGGTAACACACACAACCCCCCTCACACACACACTATGTGAGACAGTGCACATATTCAAACCCTGTGGGAGAGTTTACAGAAAGACACAAAGTTAGTCTTGGCTGGCATATAACAAAAAAAATGTGTCAGACATAATTAGGCATTAAAGTCCCTTCAGTCAAGTTAAATGTTTGAGCTTCACTGTGGAGAATCCTGTAGGTACAAAAGTTTAACACCTTTTTTTTTTCTTACATTCAACGGCTGAAGGTGGAAAATTTGTCTGTGCTCAAAAGCAGAGTCGATTTATGATTTCAGAACTAGTGTGGAGCAAATTCTGGAAACTTTAAACCACAAATATTGATAACTGACTTTATTGTGATATACAGATATCTAGCAGTGTCTAGCAGTTGAAACCTTTACAATAAAATATTTATAGAATCTGACATTTTTAAAGAGGGAGCATTAGTAGATCCCATTTTAAGGATTTATATAGGCTTTGAGACACAATTATTTAAAGCAGAGTATTTCATACAAGTTAAAATCTAGGGTACTTTAAGGGAATGGTACCTTTCATGTTTCTTGCATCAGTTGTTACTTGTACAACAAAGCTGGGTCATGGCCTCACTGCTGGATCCTATTAGTGTCAGTGTTTTGCTTAAATTTGATTGCTAATTATGGGTTTAATAGACTGCATTCAATATTTAGTCAGATTCACACTAACTTGTATTAGAGCTGTGTTTGTAAAGCACTACATAAGATATTACAACATAGAAATGCCAAAAAAAAGACTGAAGGTGACAGATAGTCTTACGACCTTAAATACAGACCTCGAAAATTTTACTAAAATCAGTTTGTGAGACTATTAACACTCACTTTTTTGATCTCTTCCACTCAGAGTACACAGATGATGAAGGTCTTATCCCCAAAGGCTCCTCCGTCATCGTCAGGAGAATCCCTATCATCGCAGCCAAGTCCGGCTCAAGTAGCAAGAACCACAACATGTAAGTGTTCTTCCTCACCGTTCTGGACTGTTATTAGGGTTTCTCCACCACGCCCACCAGAGCCACCACCTGGCACCTGCAAGTCTGCTCTCATTGTTGTAATGTTAGTGTGAGATGACTCTGACAAGAAACCGCACTTTAGTTGAGCTTAAGCTTCACCTTGGTGCTCAGAGAATTTTTTTTTTTTTAACATGAAAATGAGATTTGTTGGCCATAATTATTTATTTAATTTTCTCACCAGTGCATAGTCATGATTGCATTAATGGAAAATGAGCAGATAATGGATCAACATCCTCATAATAGGAATATTAATTTTTTTAAAAAACCATTGATACTACTTGAGTATGTATCTGGTATAAAAGTAAGTGGTTACCGGCTCATTGGCATGATTTTGAGCAGCAGAGTGTGTGTGTGCCGACTGTCACGGTGTTTGCATGTTGAGGCTGTTTCTTTTCAGGGACTACAATGGTGAAGACAACAATGCCATAAACATCCTGATGGTGAATCCATACAGAGGCCTGTGCCAGACTCTATCAGCCAGTGGCTACAGTTAGAAGCAAAAAAAAAAAAAAAAAGGGGGGGAGTTTGAGCAACATTTACGTGATAAAATGCTCACAGGAAAAGAGCATAAGTATAACTCCATGGTGACGAACACAGGGATTACCAGATATTAGTCAGGCTTAGACAGGAGAGCTGGCAGTGGTGGTGTGGGTTTTATGCATGGAAAGCAGGAAAAGACCTCACTGGAACAGACTGACGGTCATGTGATTAGCCCCGTCAGCAGCATGCAGACAGGCGGAGGGGAATGAGAGTGAGTGGTGAAACCCTGCCCGTAAGATTAAATGCACAAGCAGACTGATGACGGTCATTCAGCTTCATGGCACTTCCAAGGAAGCCTTGACTTTTAGCAGCTTTAAAAGTTTTTACATTAAACTTTAACATGGAGTGTTTGTCTCATTGTGTGATTAAACTGGCCAAATATACAAGATGTGATGATGACGACGATGATGATGAAGAATAAAAGCCGCCTCTTATACATAGCTGACACAAATAGTCATTTCATATTTTACACAGAACTAACACTACAGACTATATGAGACAAGTGTAGAAATATTTCTTACTCTTGCAAATATGTTTAATGATGTGTTTCTTTTGATTTACAAATTATTAAGGGTGGACAGATTAAGAGTTAAAGAATACCAATTGTTAAAGATATTCATATTCACAGGTTCATATCTATTCTGTAGGAGTTTTCTGAACACATTATGGTAAACTCCTTCTGAAGTGTGGGTAAAAGTTTCTCCGGATTTGCACTCAAAGACAAATAAAATGTTTTGCAACTGTTCAATTGTTACACACATCACATGACTGATGGTGAAAAATGTTTTCTTTTTGTGTTTCAGAGAGCGATCAGACAACCAGCATCACCACGCCTCTGGAGCCATCAAAGCAGTATGTAACCTTAACAACAAATCCCAACGCACTTGTACTCCTACAGTACCACTAAACACACACACAGTAACAACTAATAGCTTAACGTTTCTGTGCTTTGTAACTTTTAGATACATAAATCAGCATGTAACATCTTTGTAATTAAAAAAAAAAAATGTGTGGTTTAAACAAAACTAACCACATCAAGATAATTGAAAACCTTCATTTCCTTTGATTTCACATAAAGTTCCTGTTGCAAAGAGGAAGTTGTTGCTATTCAGTGTTTAATTTACAATGAGCTGCTTTAAATGACTTTGAACTTTACTTTAGCGGTACACAGTTTAGTACTGGTACACCAACTCTATGATAGATGACTCAAAAGTATCATGAATTACAGAATGGGAAGAAGTGAAGCAATTTTAGCTACTTAGCCTAAACCGCCAAAGGAAAAGACACATTTATAGATATTCTATGTAGTCTCTCAGCTGTTACTTTAACAAACTGGTTTGTAACCAGTGTTTATTAGATCATTCAGTATCTGTCAGTGGGTGGTGGGAGCAGCTCGGGTGGGTCAAACATTATCACCCAGGCCAGCTGATAAACCCAACTGTTGTTTTATCACACTGGCTCTGCTGACACTTGTCATTTTTTGATTTATCACCTTACACCCAGTAGAGATGAACTATATAGTTTTATTCTTAGTTTTACTTGATAGCTGTACGGCCTCTGATGATGTGACTCTTCAACCTAAATTAAAGGCTGATTTTAATTAGTATTTTTAATTCAGTCATACTAATTCAGAATTTTAGTCCTTTAACCACAGATTGATCTGTCGTGTTGAAATTGAATGATTTAATGTTAGAATAATGTAAAACTATGTTGTACTCTATTGGAGTGAACAGATGCTGGGCAACATTATTTTTTAACACCCAAATTGACGCTTCAAATTCAGCCAAGAAGTTGAAGTAAAAACTACACCACAACTTTAACAGAGGCAGACCTGTGTTACTGCAGTGAAAGAACCACTGACCAAAAAAAAGTATATTATATTAATGAGGGAACAGAAAAACATCTAACCACTAAAATTAATGATAATTAATTTTAAGTGATACACCGTTGTCATTAATGCTGAATTCATATAGTGCAGTTGTCTCTAATTCTATAAACTAACCTAAATGCCTCTGAAAAGCTTTTACTGGCTGCAGTCTGAACTGGTTTACACTGACCTGACCTGATTTTCTCTCTGGTTTCTCAGTAGGAAAAGTGTCTGCCTCTCTTCTTTAAACTTTGATTCTGTTGGATAACACAAACTTTTACAAACTTTGTGTTTTTTTTCTTCCAATAAAGTTGTTTATATGAAGCTGTATTATGTATTGATTATGTGTTTGATTTTACTGGAGTCGGTCTGTCATCAGTCAACATTTTATTCGATCTTTGGTCCCTTCAGCTGGAAAGACAAATAAAACAAAGAAACACAAACTGGATCCCCGCTGAAAATCTTAAAAAACTGACACTGGCATTTTGACCCAATTATGAAAAGTAAAGCACTGTAATTTCAGGGAGGCATTTCTGCTAATTGATTACATTACTCCATATTTACAGTAATGCTCTTAATATTTCTCATAGGAAAATAATATCTGTATTGTATGAGTACTGAAAGTGCAGCTTTAAGAATCATACTGCTGTTGAGATGAGAATGCAGGTTTTTAAATGGTAGTTTGAGTTTTAATTCCAGGGTGTGGTCACTGTAGGAATTACATGTACAGTAATTGGATGAGTTAAAAAAAATTTAAAAATGACTACACCAGGTCATTGTCACCTTTTGCTTGTTTCAGGTTCTTTTTGACTTTAGCCTGGTCTTCAGCAAATGAAATACATACACAGTTGAACAAAGTCCAATCAAAGACAGCTAGATAAAATTCATTGGTCACCATTGTCATCTTAAAATTGGGGGAAATTGTATAAAATGGGAAACAAATCCTACACTCCTCAACCAGTGTGTGTTAACAATACACTCTTAAACTTTAAAGGCAGCACTTAATCATAATAGTCATGCTTTCATTTAAATGCTAATGTGTTAGAGTATAGAGATGAAACAATAAAGTGCCCTCTGAAACATATGAACTTCACGTTGGAGCTGAATCATCTCTAACATTATGATGAAGCATTAAGACCGTTGTGGCCAAAACTATTTTAATCCATTTTAAATTATACTGTGGTTATGATTTCATAAATAAATGTCATACAGTTTCCCAAAACTGTTAAGAAGGAATATTGCAAGATTTTTTGACAAATCAGCTTCTTTCAGTGATAATTTCATGTTAAGACATAACGGTAAATATATTTTCAAAGTTTGATAATGAGGCCTTCTATGTTATGTTTATGTCAGAGTATGTTGTTTTGGTCTATGTCAAGTTGTCATAAGCATTCATAAAGTGTCATGATAGATATCGTGATGTCATGATTATGACAGCACCATGTCAGCCTTATGACAACACATTCAAATAAAGGGTTACCTTGTATGTGCAGAGTAATGTTACTAGTTATTATTCAGTGCTATTATTTAATTAAAGAACACTACTTTTTTGGTTCATCAGTTGCAGCATAGTAGAGGAACAAATCAAAAACAGATGCTCAGAAACAACAAGCAGTGAAGTAGACATTATGTGAGGTGACAACAGCAAAATGCTGATCTCACAGGTGAAAGCATTACACTATCAGCGCTGTCATTTTCAGTAAAGCAGGTTTTGAGGTATGAAAAGTAAGCAGTGTGTGAAATGTGAACAATCCAGTGATTCTCCATCTTTCGTGATTCTGGTGTTTTTTTGTTTTTTTTAATCTGCTTAAAAGGTTCAATAGTGAAAACTTGACATCAAACTTGACCCTCTGATGTTAAACAGTGAATCAGCAAGGGTTACAGAGGTTGAAGTGGAAAGATGCTGAATGTACTATATACCTCTGTGCCAGCAACAGCTGTGGCCAGAGAAGTTATGTTTTCGGGTTGTCCGTGACCTGTCCGTCCATCCATCCACCCGCTCTTGTGAACATGAGATCTCAGGAATGCCTGGAAGAATTTTCATTACATGTGGCCCAAATATCCAATTGGACTCAAGGATGAACTAATTTGATTTTGGTGCTAAGAGGTCACTGTGAATTATCACCAAGTTTCACACAAATGTTTAACAGAATAAAATAATCAAGTAATGACATTTTAAATCCAAAAGGTCAAAGGTCAGCTTCACAGTGACATGGTGGTCTGCAAAACTTTTCTGGACATCATTCAACACCATGATGCCAAAATAGAAGAATAGATTGTGACCATATTTCACACTTGGTCAGACAGTGAATTGGTGACACTAAACTCTGTGCCCACATTGAAACTCTGATGATTGTTTAGATCTTCTGTGCTGCCAGTTTGTTTGTGAAGGATCTGCATTTTAGAAATTATAACTTCTCTGCAGCAACATCCATATCTAAGGCATCGTGTACTGTCATGGCCAGATATGTTAACACAAGGTTTGGACACGCATTCTCATTCAAGTCAATGGGAAAGTGTGTCCAAACTTTTGACTGGTACTGTATAGGGGAAATGCGCTAAAGACCTTTTTATGAAAGTCTTCACTACATATATTATTACACAGATGTTAGCTGACACTTGACAGGTTGGCGGGGGCACACAACCACAAGGTGGTATTTCTAGTTTTAGTCTACAACCACATCAAAGTTCAGCAGGACAAATATTTATGGATACGCATCCAATCCTTTTTCTAGATGGTTTCACTGATTTTGTGTTTAATCCTAACAGATGGATGACCACAATTCTTCAAGAGCTTTGCCTTTTTTCTCCCAGGTACATTCTCTTTCTTTCTTTATTATTATTCGGCTTTTACATATCCATTCCTGGATCATGTGTCCTTTTGAAATAAACACTGATCCTCCTGTTTCACCTCACATACATTTATGTGTACATGCAGATGACTAACTTGGCTCATGCTGACGTGTCAGAGGATGATAAAATCAAAGCTATGATGAATCAGTCTGCCTACGATACCATGAGGTGAGTTACTTTCATAATGCTTGCACATCTCCACCTTCATCCTCATTTCAGTTGCTTTATTGCAATTTCTTAAACTGTGTATCTCTATACTGTGATTGTGTCTGTGTGCTCCATATTCATCCCACACTACATCTCTGTTGCTCTTCCTTCCTTCTTCCTACTGTTCTTACTCTTTTTTTCATACAATTTCAAGCTGTTTTTATTTTTTCTTTCTTCCTCTACCTTTTTCATTCACAGTATCTTTCTCTTTCTAGTTACACCAAGAAATTTGGTGGTGTTCTTCCTGCGAACTACGCCTGTTATCGCTGTGGAAATGCTGGACACCACATCAGGAACTGTCCCACCAGTGGGGTAAGAGCAGGCCAAGTGATACGTGAGGTGGTTTCTCTTATAGTCTTGTACAGCTCTCACTCTGCAGAGAAACTGATTTGATTACTATTTGCGTTGATGTTTTTTATGTGCATGGGTGTGTTTGCACTCTTAAGTTGAATCCCAACATATACTTAGGTGCTGACTGTCAGTTTACACCTAACA
The DNA here is from genome assembly GCA_024605115.1 of Rastrelliger brachysoma. Classification (NCBI taxonomy): domain Eukaryota; kingdom Metazoa; phylum Chordata; class Actinopteri; order Scombriformes; family Scombridae; genus Rastrelliger; species Rastrelliger brachysoma. The sequence goes on from JANJYP010034762.1 coordinate 7,135, forward strand.
TTGAATGTAGATGCGTATCTTTCACAGCAGGATAAAAGTGCTGAGGCACCTCTGAGAATCAAGAAGAGCACAGGCATCCCTCGTTCCTTCATGGTTGAGGTGGACGATCCCAGTATAAAGGGAGCCATGCTGACCAACTGTGGACGCTACGCCATTCCTGCCATAGATGCGTGAGTATGGAGAAGAAAAAGCCAGTGTGTTATTTTAAGAAAATTGTTGGTACAAAACTTGGCTAACTACCTAAATATTTATTGTACTGTATGCGGATAAACAACAAAAAATCAATTTTACTATCTAACTACTACAGTGACTTTGTTAGTCTCTTTGATCACTGTGTTATTATACCATAACATCTAAAAGTAACCATGCACTTACCAACAGTTTACTCCTTCATAACATCATCATGCTGGTTTATTTACAGCAATATTACTTACGAATAAGTACTTTCTGAACATTTATCATTTAAGTAAGTACATAACTCTATATCACTATAATTATTACCATTTTATTGTACTTTAAAATCACAGCAAATTAGATTGTTATTGTCTGGAAACTGCAGAGTAATTATCTGGTAACTACTTGTAATATGTGCTTTAAAAATATTATTACCATGAAATATATTACCATAACATTACCCACTTATTACCGATCTGTAAAGTAAAGTGTTTCTGAATTGGTAGTAAATGTGCTGTTGTCCGTTTGTAGGCAGGCATATGCCCTCGGTAAGAAGGAGAAGCCTCCGTTCGTGCCACAGGAGCAGCAAAAAACAGAAACTGTGGACGAACCCGTACCAGATGAACTCCTCTGTCTCATCTGTCATGACCTGCTGACTGATGCTGTGGTTATACCCTGCTGTGGAAACAGCTACTGTGATGACTGTGAGTGTCTTTCACTCTCACACACACCCAAAACTAACTCAGTGTGCAGTTTCTGTACACTCTGATCCTGAAATACGTATGTGTATTAGTCATGCAGGATCTAATGTGACTGCCTCTGCGGTACTTTGTAACTCCCAAAAATGAGAATAGAAACTGTTAAAATATATATTAGCAACTTAAGTAGGTAAATATTAAACATGTAAATATTACTTTTCTAAACCAAACAACTGCCAAAACTAATCCAAATCTGAGCAGCCAATATTTTTCTTCATCTGTTGGCAAAAAAAAAAAAATGGCAGTCACACATTTGTAATTGTTTTTCCACTGTAAAAATTTACATATTTACACTCACTATACATAAACCTACCCAACCAGGATGTGAGTTGTCCTCATTATTGTCTTCAGTGACATAAAAAACTCTTCTGACTGGAATCTCATTTACATTTCAAACTTGTTTCTCTTGTTCAGGTATTCGCAGTGCCTTACTGGATTCAGAGGAACATATCTGCCCCACTTGTGGCCAATCAGATGTCTCCCCTGATACCCTGATAGCCAATAAATTTCTCCGACAGGTGAACTAAAAGATGAATGGGGAGGATTTTAATGAATTGTTTTTTAAGAGGGGATTAGCATAACTTTTCTGCTCTTGATTTGATCCATAATTGTTGGTAAAGAAATTCTCTGTTTGTTGTCTGTCCGTCTCTCCCAACACAGGCTGTGAATAATTTTAAGAAAGAGAGAAGTCACACCAAAAACCTGACAGGAGTGTCTGGAACTTCCCATTCCCTAAATCCAACCCCGACGCAGAGCCCTGTCCCCACCCCTCCCCCTATCGCCACGCTGAGCCAACCCCAGAGGCCCCACCAGTTAACACAAAGCCAGCAGGTGAACTTCTTAATGATATAAAACTTATAGCCATGTACTGGTGTGACTCATAATTAATGTTTTCTTATCTTAATCGGATGTGACTCAGGTTTAAAACAAGTATCTTACTAGGAATAATCAGCATTGTTCATACTTTACCTAACATGTACTCACATCAGTATAAGCCATAATCATGCATTTTAAAGGCTCCATTTTATGCGATTGTAGAGTACATAAACAATGATAATCAGCTTTTTTGAGTATTTGCTAGTTTCACACTCACATGAAAAAATTAGAGAAAGCATGTCTCAAATGTTGAAGTTGGACTGAAGCACCTTTGCATTTAAATGTTGTCTTAAGCAGTCATTATGCATATTTTTTTATTCTAATGGCTATAATGAAGCACTTCCTTTGCAAATTTCATTGTACTCTTGTGTCTCCATCTCTCCTTTTAGGACCCACTGCTGCCACGCCCACAGCCTGCAGAAACACCACCACTGTCTCGGGTATCTGAGGTTCCTCCTGCAGCAACAGGCCCCATTTCAGCTACCAGCACACCTAGTACTTCCCTCCAACCTGTGGAAAGCCATCTGGAGATACCCAACAAGTACGAACACACATTAACATATTTACACACCAGTAAAATCACTTCAGTATTACAGTACATAACGTTGGTGGGCGGGCTGGTGATATGTAAGTGCATTGTGACTTTGTTCCATTTATTCATGGTGCCTCAAATGCCTCACTTGGTTGACAAGCTTACTGTTGACTCCTCAGAGTTCTTGTCATGGAGCTGTGAGGCAGCTGCATATTATAAATACAGCAAAAAGCCTTGTCTTATTCATGAGTTTACTATCTATGGTGCAGAGTGGATTTATAAACTTATTTTTTTATTTGAACAATTTATTACAAATTATTTTTTCTCACACTAAAATAACAAATGAAGAAATAATATGATATTACGTAAAAGCCTGAGTTTTCAGGACTTTTCAGCCGCAGTATCAGCCACTGATAAAGTGCTTTCATATTCCACCTGTTTGGTTCAGTTTAGTCAAGCTCTGGTGCATTTTACCATGTGATGGTGTAAAAGCTATTAATCACACTCTGGTGCAGAGTAAACAGCACCACTGAGACAAACCATCCAAAAAGCAAAGTCTCAGAGCGTCTTCCAAGTGAACACTGTTGCTTTTTTATTTGTAGTTTGAATATAAAGCAGACCAACCACATATTTTTATGATAATAGATTTATGACACTAAATTCAAAAGCTACAATCACAAAAATTATTATTACATCTGTCTGCTGAATGTGAACTGTTTGGTAGTTGGTCCTTTTTCCCTGAAACACAAGGTGAAAAAGATTTAAAACAAAGTTGTAATGAGCTTGTGTCCTATTTCTTCTATTTTAGTATTTCCCAAATAAAGAGTGAGTGAAACAAAACAAATACAAGATGCCTCTTTCTTGTCCTGTTTCTGTTCCTTCTATTACTTTTTATACACAGTATCATATATAAGGTCCAGCTGTTGTCTGGACTAATAATGCTAATAATTAAGATTTTCTTTGTGACACCTGAGATAATGAGTAAACATTTATGATGCAATAAATTGCTGCCCAAATTGCTGTCAGTCATCATAATTGGATTTTCCCATGTGAGACTGAAATCACCGCAACTGTGCTATCAGTGGGTTAGCTGTCAGCCCACATGACTTCATAATTTCAGCTGCTGCTTTGTAATAAGTCAGCTATTATTTGACATCAACTGTATGACTCAAATTCCTTTTTCAGAACCTAGGTTCATGGTTTAACCACATTATAATACATCCTGCCATCACCTCTACGGGCTACATCTCCCTATACTTGACATTGGTTTGTAGACAGGTGTGCGTATGATGTCAGCATGTTGTCAGTTTAGTGGGTAGCCTTTGCCACAGAACAATGAATGAACAAATTCATTTTGTTGCCACTATAATAGTATTATACTATAATTACAGCAGTTTCTATATTTTCAGGTGGCATTACTCTATATTGTTTATTGTTTAGAATATTATCAGAGTGTATTTTAAGTGCTACCATGGCTCATTTTTAGTATTTTTTGTCTGATTTTAGCCTGCTGTAACTTCTTAGTTGGGCCAGATGTGTTTTCAAACAAACAGACAGAACAAACAGAACCGTGGTTCAATTTGATCCTGACCAAGACAACCTTTTTTTGCCAGGTTTAGCTGCTTGGTCTGTGCCATTTTACAACTGTAATTTAGGTTCAGCTTAAACTGAAAAATCTGAGCGTCTGGATCAATTAAAGTAAGTTTGAAAGGGCCCCAAAATATTTTAAGCACTCAGAGAAGAACATTTTGTGCAATCTCTGACCAAATTTATCAAGCAAATGACACTGATGTATCTGCTGTTTTCTCAGGGAGACTGGAGAAGAGACACATGATGACTCTCTACCTGCTGCTGCTGCTCCCTCTGAGTTGGTTTCAAATGAAGACTCTCCTACCACCCCATCACAGCTGATACCACTGGTGAGGACACAGACACATTCAGTACATACTAACTGAATGCACCAAAGTTTCTCAGTATCAAATCTAAGATGTTTGTGTCTGTTCAGGTTAATTACACTCCAGTGGCAAAGCAACCCCCATCAATCCGTTTAAATCCACAACCCTCTTCAGGTGATTAATAGCGATCAAAGAAGTGGACATTTAATGTGTACAGTTAGTAGAGCATATGATCAAGAAGTCAGAGGTTTTTTTGTGTCTTATTAATTTGACTTTTCTTTCCTCCAGCACCGACTGGTCTGCCAGCCTGCTGGGACAGGTCAGTAAAACATTTATGGTTAGTTTGTATTTTTACTCTCTTCAGAGATTAAAACTGATGTCATTCCCTCTTCCTGTATCTTCCCCACAGCTCCCCTTCCTCCTCAGGTTGTCCCACAGGAGGCTGGACTGAAACCACCACCCAGCAACTCCTTCCCCCTCCCTCCACCTCTTCCTCCTCCACCTCGTATACAGCAACCCCACCTCCACCTCTCTTTCCCTCCCCCCATTTTCCAGCGTTCCTCACAGCTCAGCCACCCCTCAGCAGTTTCCCACCTGGATACCCACCTACCCCGCCCATATGGACTCTCCCAAACCCTCATGGGGCTCCCATCCCTTCCCTGTGCTCCTCTACCTCCTCCATCCCTGCCCTCATCCCCAAGGAGTGGTTCAGGCATCAGAGAAAGAAGAAGGAAAGGTAATGGAATAATTAACATGCACTCATATCCAAGACAAGGTGTTTGCAAGTCACTAATAAGTCTTCAACTACTACAAAGAGACTTGTTTGATTGTAGGAGGAATTCATCTGCCTATTTTTGCCATTTGTTATTGTTACTGCAATTCCAGGCAACACAGAAAACAACAATATCTTACTATATATTGTTTAATTGATAGTATTATTATAAAATGTGTCAAATCCATTATCAATTGGGCTGTACTTTGAGTGCATTTGTTAGTAATCATTTATTAAAAGCTGTAGAATGTAGTGACCAGTTATGCTGATAAGGACATAAGACAGTTGCTTTTCTCCCTCTTTGTCACTCAGGTCTCCTCACAGAGGATCCACCTACAGACATTCCTCCTCTCACTCAGATTCCAAACATTCTAAGTCCAAGTCCTCCCACTCCTATTCTCGCTCTTCAAGCAGATCCAGATCTCGTTCCCGGTCCAGATCCCAAGGCAGATCAAGGTACTTTTCGGATTAATGGAGACTAATGAGAGAGAAGAGAAGAAAGAATAAATGATAAATTAAAGCAAACAATGGACTCTGAGTGATGTTTTAGCATGTTGACCAAGGTGCATGTGGATTAAAAATTGCTCTTTTAGTTTTCTTCTATTCAGTATGTTACTACCATGAAAGTGAACCATTCAGAAAATTAAAATGTTATGTCACATCAGTTTAGGGAGAAATAAAGGAAAGATTTTAAGTATTTGCTACACAACTCAAAAAATACATACCAGCACATAATATTCATGCAACAATTATAAATTCTCGTCAAACACTTTTTTTAGACCTATTTGAATTTAAAATATTTGTTTTTTGTGCATGCCCATAAAATTCAGGTACTTATGATGCACTCAAAAAACAGCTATGCCTTTAAATTTGTGGCATATTATAGAATTTTTTCTTTTTTGTTGTTTTTTTTTCTTCAGACCTCGCTCTCCTTACTCCCGTGCCCGAGATCTCCACTCCCGTTCTCGTCCCCCCCGCTCCTATAGCTACGGTTACAAAAGATCACGTTCCCCTACACCATCCTCGTCGTCATCACCTCGAGTTGGTCACCAGTCCAGGTCCAAGTCACCATCAGATCACCGAAAAAAACGCCATCACAGCAAGAAGTCCTCTTCCAGCAGATACAGCTCGAGGAGGGTAGGAGAACGCTCATCCACATCAGGTCTCTCTCAGAGGGAAATAGGAGTATCATGGGGGAGAGTAGCCCCTCACCCGTTTGATTTGCAGGCAGCTCAAAACAGCAACCTGGAGTTGGACAGAGAGCGCTACCTGCAGTGTAAACAAGAATACAAAGACTGGTGTGAGAAATATTTCAGCAGCTATGTCAGCCACTTCCACCAACTCCCGCCTTCCCTCCTCACCCTTCCTCCTCCTCCTAATCCTTATTGGGGGGACAGAGAAGGAAGCGCAAATCAACCACAAGGCCACTTTGACTCTCGCTACCAACCCCAAAATAGACACACTGCCCGAACCGACGGGCACTCCCCTCCATCTCAGTCGTCCAGTGACAGCCGCTCCCCTCCATCTCAATCCTCAAGCGACAGCCGCTCCCCTCCATCTCACTCATCCACTGACAGCCGTTCCCCTGCCTCTCGGACATCCAGCGACACCCGCTCCACGCCATCCGAAGAAAGAACTCGTCGGCAGAGGTGCGCTGAGAAGGAGAGCCGCCCGCCAGTCACACCTAGAGAGGGCAGCAAGGAGGTGAAAGTGCAAGAAAGAAGAGCTCTGGAGCATCCTGAGAGGAGAATGAGAAAAGGAGAAGCAGAGGAGTCATCATCCCCTGATGCTGTGGACTCAACAGATGACAGCAGAAACAACAAGAGGAGGCAGCGCAACACCTGCAGTGATCGCAACTCAACACAGGAAGAAACAGCTGCCAGCGATGCAGTAGAATTAGTCCAAGTTTCTTCGAAATTAGATAAACCTTTGGATAAAAACTATGAAAGAAAAAGTCAAGAGCAGAGAAATCTGGAAAGAGAAAAAGAAAGGGGCAAAGATTTAGACTCCAGGCAGTATTTGGAGAGACATCACAAAGCAAAACCCAGTAAAGAGTCTGGCAGGGTGAATACAGACAGGGACACAAACCCTAAAGGCAGCAAATCTTGTGACTCTAGATCAGAGAGAAAAAGAAAAAGGAAAGGAGAAGGCTTGGAGAGAAATGAGAGGGAGAGAAGTAACAATGTGACAACCAGAACCCAACTCACAGAGAACCCTGAGACCCGCAAGAGTGAATCGCCGAAACGGTTTGACAGAGAGACGCCACAAAAGGAGAAAAAAATGGAGAAGAAAGCATGGCCCTTTAAAGAATTAGACATCTGGGAGGGAGAGATAAAAGTAAAACCACAGAAAAAGATAAGCATCAACATCAACCTGGATGGGAAAAAGAAGGAGGAGAAAAATGAAAAACAGGACATGTCTTACCCAGAGAGAATTATGGAAAAATCAAAGGAAGGGAGTGAGAGGGCTGCTGAAGGAGAGGAAAAGTTAAAAAGAGATACAGATATTATAATAAATGAAAAGAAGGAATCCACCAGAGAAGCAGAAGGTGTGCCCGAAGAAGAAATAAAACCAGATGAAAAAAAAGAGAGAGGCATGTGGGAAAAAGCCACTTTCAGAAGTGATGAGGGAGAGACTTGGGAGAGGATCGCCAGAGAGGGTGAGGTGGACAGAGGAAAAGAGGACTTTAACTTATGGCATTCTGCCTCCGGAGGAGTGGGGAGCGTAGAAAAGATGGAGGCCGGCAAGAGAAAAGAGGTGATGAGAGACGAGAGGAGGAGCGTAATGGGGAAAGAGGAGGAGGAAGAAGAGAGAGCTAGAAGTGACAACAGAGGAAAAGAGATGGGAGAGTTTGTCACAGGTACCCAAACCCCACTGGGGGCGTACAAACCAAAAGAGCAGCTGACGGAGGAAGAGCTGAAATCACAGTGGAGCAGAAATGAATCCATGGTGAAGAATGGCAGGTGAGAATGATACAGCTTTATCCTTTTTTAAAGCTGTATTTATGTGGTTTTCTGTCAAATCATTCTTTAATTCTTTGTGTGTATGTGTGTTAATTGCAGCAGCACTTCCACAGCGGACGGCTGGGGAGGTGAGGAATGTCAGGAGAGGTGGACAAAGGTGAAAAACCTGGAGGAATACACACAGGACAAGGCTAAAGACAGAGAGGACGAGCTCTTGCTTATACAGGTGTGTCCTGGAGCTCAAGCAAGGTGTCGTCATTTTTGTCTGTTTTGTGAATTCGTTCTTTCAGTTCAGCTGTTCACAACTGTGCAGGATGATTTGTGTTGTTTTAGAACGTAATGTGTCCACATTGTCTTAGTCTTACTTTCATTCTCTGTCTCAGGTCCCTCGCTCCAAATGGGAGAAAGAAGAATCTGAGGAAGAAGAGAAGGACAAAGGAGAGATAAAAGTTCAAACAGACACTTTCCCCGTAGCTCTGCCTCCACCAGCAGTGACACAAAGTAGCAATGAAACAGGAGGAGAGAATGAGAGGAAGAGACATAGGTCAGTGGAGAAGCCTAGAGACAGGGAAAGAGCCACAGAGAGAGGAAGAGACAGGGAGAGAGACAGAAACTCCTCTCTGAGCAATTCAGCCAGAAGTGTGGCTCCCTCTAGTGGCAAAGACAGAACTGACAGCAGCTTGTGTACAGATAGAGACAGGGACAGAAGGAGAGACAGAGGGAGGGAGCGCGAGAGGCATGAGAGGAAAAACCAGAAAGAGAGCGAGAGGGCAAAAGAAAGGACAAAGGAGGAAGAAAGAGAGCACGGCAGCATCCTAAAGAAGAATGTCTCTTCCTCTACTCACTGCTACTCTTCCTCTGCATCACATGATGCAGAAAGGAGAGACAGGCAGCATGGTGGGGACCAGGGAAGTAACAAGAGCACCTCCAAAGAAATCAGTTTGACAGGCCGAGCTGCTGAAGCACATGATGAGAATCCACATAAATCACACAGACACACATTACTGGACTTGGAATGTAAAGAAAAAGAAGAAGAACAGAAGGACCTTCATGTTTACTATCATGATAATCACAGAGATCCAAAGTACAACTGCAGACATGAAGAGACTCCTTCCCTCACCCACAGCTGGCATAAGGAGAGAGACCCACTCCTGTCTAAATCTAGAGGGCTCCAAAGAGAGTCAGAGCCAAGTAAGCCCAGAATAAGCAGCCTTGATCCTGAATTAATGCATGTTGCCAGATCTGATCAGCCAAACACCTGGATGTCCAAGAGCTGGCACACAGTTGCACCCGCAGGACCACCCAGATCCAGTCAAGACGTGACCGGCAGCTCAGAGAGAGAAAAAGAAAAGAGGGAGAACAGAAGGAAAAACGAGGGCAGGGAAGAGAAAGAGGAATGGAAGAGATGCAAGGTGGATAAAGTCATCATAGGGGAGAGAGAGATTAGAGAAACTGAGGCCGAGAGAGAACATGGTGGTCGGCGGGAGGCAGATAATTTGGACGAAGAGCCGAAATGGGAGGCAAGAGAGCTGGAGGAGGGAGAAAGGCCCAGCAGCCGAAGCAGTAGCATCAGTTCTTCAGCAAGCCTGGGTAACGGCAAGGACAACGACGAGAGGAAAGGCAGGAAGAAGAAACAGAAGAAGCACAAAAAGGAGAAGAGACAGGCCAGCCCAGAACTGGAGGAAGGAGAGCTGAATAAACATAAGAAAAAGAAGTCAAAGAAAAACAAAGAAGGAAGCAAGGAGAGCAGTGGCGAGGTCGACGACAGATGGAAAGAAGCAGAAGATAACATTGAACTTCCTTTCTCTGTCCAAAAAGTGCCTGAATTTAATTTTTGATCTATTTCCCTCCCGAAATACTTTTTTTTTCTTTGTATCACATTAATATATAATGCATTATCTAAAATATCTAAATTGAACAAATTGTGAAGGAAAAGCACTTTACTATGGATATGAAAAATGAATGTGAATGAAAGCAAATGTTAAAGATCTTTGACCTCTTGAATAATTTAGAGTTCAAGGACTTTGCACATACTCACAAGTTGCTCAGGACTGCCACCAGCCGTGGTTCGCATTCACTGAACCTCCAAAGTTGCAGCTCGCATGAAGGAGTTTTCATTTTGCCAAAGAGGTCAGTCATTTGATTTGTCTCACACAGGAGTGCACATAAGAAGATTGTGGAAAATGGTTTGTGATCCATTTAAAACATAAACTGTGAATATTTATGAATTGAACCTCTGTGTTGTATTTTCTTTTTTGGTAACACTTTACATTAAGGGTACCTTAATTAAGGTTAAGTAATACCTTATTTAACATTAATTAAAACATTAGTTAATGTTTAATATTATGATTAAGCATAAAGTAACTGTGACATAAGCATTATCATTTGCATTACTAAGCATTAGTATACTATGAGTATTACTAACACAAATTAATGGCTAGATAATGAACTAGCTCATAGTATACTAATGCTTAGTAATGCAAATGATAATGCTTATGTCACAGTTACTTTATGCTTAATCATAATATTAAACATTAACTAATGTTTTAATTAATGTTAAATAAGGTATTACTTAACCTTAATTAAGGTACCCTTATTGTAAAGTGTTACCTCTTTTTGTCTTTTTAATTTTTGTAAATGTTTAATTTAAAAGACCCTGTTGGATGGACACATGATTTACAGAGGAAAGTTTAGTTTTTTCCCTTTTTGAAGGAAATAAAAGAAGCATCCATAAAATGTATTTCTGTCTCTATAATGTCTTCTGTTCATAAGCATTTTTTTAAGTGGAGGGTATTTTTATAGGTTTATTAATTACAGCATAAAGGAAACATTCATCCCAAAAAAGCAAAACACATATTAGAACAAAACAAACAACCAAAAACAGAACAATCAAATGGGGAAATAGACAATGACATAGACATATTAAGAGGAAAGTAATTTCATAACAAAAGCAAGACAAGATCCATCCTTATAAAATTCATTAGCCATGTTTGACCTTAGCTTCTGGGGTGAGAAAAAAAAACAAACTAAAATCATTGAGAAAACACAAAAAGGAGGGCGTATTATTTCTCCATTTTGCAGCAATGAATATAATATTTACCCATAGTTAAATAAGTACCCATGGAGAAAATTATATGAGAGATATCAAACAGTGACACATTTCTTTTTTATCTTAAAGGAATCAGAAGTAATATGGCTCATGCAAAATCACCCTTGTCAGTGTTATATTGAAATTATATTGGAGTAGTATTACTGATTCATGTGTCAGCAGCATTTTGATGTTGTAGTTGGTGGAGTTGAAGGTAATAATTTTACACACAGTTAGGTTGTATCATATGTTTTGTATAGAATCTTAGTAACTATACTGAAATCTGAAATGTAGTTGAGTCAAAGTTTAATGTAGCTTAAAATTTTTTTAGTCAAATAATGAGTAAAATGCCTGTAAAATGTTCTTTTCTCGGGCACTCAGAAAAAAAAGGAATTTTAAATTGTTTTCCATTAACTACAAATTAAAACACAATCAGAATTGTCTTCACTGTGTCTTCATAGTTTTCCGATAATTTTAGCTATTGTCAGTACAAACCTGAAATCTTCCTCTAAGTCATCTGGGTGTGACACAATGTTCTTACAGCAGCAATCATAAAACAAGTTAATTAGTCTTTTCGGGCACCAAAAGTCCACTCCTTTAACAGTGGTGGTGTTTGTACCTTGATGGTTTAAAGATCACTTCAAGTGTATTTTCTGATGTATTTGTTACTGTGCAAATTGAATCATCTCTACCACCAGTTCTGTGCTCCTCTTCTTTCTCCATTTGTCCATCTTTTATTCCAGACACCACGTTAGCCCCCCACCCACACAGCCATCCCTAAAACCTCAGTCGACCAAAGACTGAACACAACATCACTTACCGTGCCCTCATCTATCTTCTCACCCACGTGCCAGGTAAGGATGCCCACGCTGAACACAGCAAATATACATTTTCTGTTTGTATTTATATTACTTCTTTGCATGGCACTCCTGTTTTATCACAAAAAAACAATAAAAAAAACATTAAGGAAGACATCAAACGCGCAGATTAACCATGAACAAAGACTTGCTCACACACTCAGTTTTCAGACAGGTTGGTGGCTGTTCGCTTTGTTGGGGTTTTTGTTTGTGCAGAGAGAGGCGAGATGTTTAAATAAATACGACAGACATGTTCAATATGCCTGCTGACTTTTCTGGCTTGGGTTATTGCGCCCGCTGTGCATGTGTGTGTGCGCAAGTTGATGTTTGAAGTGTATCCCAGCTTTTCTTGCTTCATTAACTCACTACAAGGAGGGGATGGCAGAGATCCAGCATCCCTGTCTATCTTTCTGTCTTCTCTCTGTTTTTGCCTTTGCGACTGCAATTGCTCATTGTTGTGCCAATGGCATGCTGGGACGGAACAGAGAAAACCTGATGGGTATGGGGTGCCCGACTTGGCACGCGTACAAACTTTTGGCAAATGGATGAGATTGGGAAAGGTGGCAGATGAAAGGCAAGCATCTTTATCTTGCTTTCATAACAAAAGGTATCATCTCCTATTGGCTCGCTCTTCTCTAAAATGGCCACCAAACTTCACGAGCTCCCCATCAGCATCCCAACTCAGCTCTGCTTCCTGCGACGTCTTGGCTCCTTGTCCGTGTGTGTGTGTGTGTGTGCGTGTGTGCATGTGTGGATAACAACGCAGCAGGCAGACAATAGCATTTGTATATCTACATGGTAACTGACCAATAGATAACAAAGGAAAGCAGAAAGTGTGAGAGGCATCTACAGACAGACAAACAAACACATATGGATGGACACACATAGACCAGACTGACAGACAGGCAAGTAGTCACATAGATAAAGCAATANGACAGACACAGGTTCTGACAGCAGACACAGAGAAAAAGATCCAGGCAGGCAGAAGGACAGACAGGTGGACTCTGTAGCTGTGTGGTGTGGATCAGAAACGAGGTACGCTTTGTTGGATTTATCATTCAGCATTCTTTACGTTCCTGTCGTCCCACCATCCGCCACGCTTTCTTTCCTCCTCTGTGTTCTTATTTTAGCTTATTTCTGTTTTTTGGGGCTTTTTTGTTTTGTCTTTCTTTTTTTTCTTTCGTCTGGATTTCCTTCTCTCCTTTGTGCCCATGATGTGCGTCGACGTCTCAGGGCACTGTGCCAACACTGCCCTGTTGTGCCCAAGCTGTGTCTTCTCTTGTTTGTGTGTGTATGCAGATTGGCTTGTTTGGGGGGCCGGCAGCAGCTGCAAACACTTGTTTGTGGCATTACATGCGTGTGGGGGACTATCGGTTCATCCTGCCACATAAATGTGCCTTTTTTTTAATGCTTGTTCTACCAAAAATCACCAAGTGTTTGATGTCAACGAAAAAAGTCAAATTAACATCATATTTTTCATAGTGTGCAAGTTTGTTTTCTTGTTTTCTTTCTTGATTTGACTTTGTGACATCATTTCTGTATATCTCCACAGCAGCTTGCATGTTACAGCATCCTTGAACCAGATGAACCAGAAAGATGACTTTTGAGAGTGTCTGATACTCTATAATTCTGCACAGATCCTTAACAAAAGATACTGCATGCATCCTTGTGTTTTTCATCAAGTTGTTTGTCTATTGAGATGAATAGAAACCAGAAACTATAACAGTGAAAGAAAAATACATGCAATTTGTTGTCAATGGGCACAGTACAGTAAACATGTAAAACCATAAGTAAGACACAAAAGTAGTGTGAGAGACAAAAAGGCACCAGTTACATGCGTTTGTTAAGTCTCAGGCTGGTCAGCAGCACGTGCATGGAAATAAATGAAAATATGATCTAACAACAGAAATATTTGTTTTCTTGCTGTGTGCTGTAACAGCAGGTGGAGTATTGTATTTGCACCAACAACAATATGAACTGCTTTGAGTTGAAACAGATTTCAAATGTGGTTTGAATTTACTGACTTTCCTGGTTATTTGTGCAATAGCTGAAGACAGGAAGCAGGTGGACATTGAGTAATGTTTATCTGAGGGTCACATCAGGTTAAAGACTCTATGCCTTGCTCAAGGACTCCATCACAGTTATGTAATCACATGCGCACACACACACACACACACACACACACACACACACACACTGTGTGGACACAGTGATGCAAAGCTCCTTACACTTCACAGCAGCTTGTGAAACAAAACTTTGTTTTTGTTGTGACATGGCTTTCCTGTCAGTTTAAAAGAGAAAATAGTAATGCTTTATTTCTGTTGGTTGAGTATCAAGTCTTGGGTTTAATGACCTCTACTGGAGAGCTATGGTAAAACAGGATGCGGTTGTTAGGACAAGTCAAGGACTAGTCAAACACAGACACAGTCAAATGACATTCTTGTCTTTGTCTTTAATTTTTTTTATGCAGGCAGGTTGCACAATGACACAAATTAAACAGTAAAAGGACATGGCCATTCATGCCGTAACATCCTAAAGATTTCCAAAATGGTGTTGTTACATATAGTTTCTGCACCAAGTATTTCTCTAACCCTACTTTGTATTTTTGCCACTCTGTTTCATGGAGTGCCAAGAGGAAAGCTTGCTTTGAAAGAAAGAGTCTATTGATGGCAGATGTTTCTCTGGCAGTGCTGGAATGTGTGTGCGTGTGTATGTGTGTGTGTGTGTGTGTGTGTGTGTGTGTGTGTGTGTGTGTGTGTGTGTGTGTGTGTGTGTGTGTGTGTGTGTGTGTGTGTGTGGGGTATTTTGTGCAATTGTGTCTATGCAAATCAGGGCTGCTTTTGGTTTTTTTTTTT
>JANJYP010034773.1:0-35171 GCA_024605115.1 Rastrelliger brachysoma
CATTGTAAACAGACTCTACAATCATGAATACCTGGGTTGAAAATGTTAGACAGTGGCCTCTGGTAACTGATAAAGGTTTCTTAAATGAATATCAATATTAATTTAGGAATGAATAATTTGTTTGAGCGATAAGCAGGAAAGATTAGAGTAGCCTAATAGGGAGATAGGCTAATAGACCGCACCGTCAAACACCTTATTGTGACATTTAATCATTATGGACAGGCTACATGAATAAAAAAAGTCAACAACATGGGTTTTGTTTTAGATATTCAAAAATATTTTATTGATCGCTCCAGGTCTCTGATAGAGGATCAGAATTAATGATACCTGAGCTCCAGATGGGTCAGGGCAAACATTAGCCTACATTTTAAATTTTATACTGCCTTATGGACAACCACGTCGTATTGATGGGATCAGTGAGACATTGAGAGGCCATCCACTGTCACCATGATGTGTCAGTAACCGTGAGAAGAGAGGGTGGCAGGTTGTAAAGTCAGCTGTGACTGCATGGCTGGCAGAGGGTGCTGCTGCAGCCACACCGCAGCACTCCATAACCTCCCCGTTGCATAAAGATTTATTCCAAATTTGAAGATTTCTGCTATTATTAGAACAGCCAATGATGACACACATACTCCCTGCCTTCCTAGACACAGAAGAGAAAAGGTCTGCTTCTTGGCGCTTGTATTCAAATGCTCGCTTCACACACAGAGCTCCTGGCTCCCTGACTGGGAGCTGACACCGCAACAATGGCGGGCGTTCAACTAACGGTTATTTTGCCGAATTGGTCTGTAGTTCTTTTGAGTCATGCTTTGGAGTTCAGTTTTTAAGAGGCTGTGTGAAACTCAAATGATTGAGTTTACCAAGCTAAAACTCTCGATCTATGTGTAGGTGTGCTTTGTGGACAAGGAACCCAAAGGAACACTACTTTATCTGTTTCTGTGCAGTCTTTTGTATCCTCGTGTACATAGGCTTGGGCCTCTGTAATATTTTAAGGTTTGTTAACACAGTTTTTCATACTTGTGTTCATATTGCTGTTTTGACTTTATTTTGTTACACTGATTTATTTTGCGGGGTAGACCTTGTGAACAGGATTTTACAATTTTCTTGTCCATTATACTGTGCATGTCACCTTTGACCTCCTCCAGAGTACTAAATGCTTTTCTTGTCTTACCATGCGAAACAAGGCTGAAATAACAACGCTTCACTTCCGCTCAGGAGGCATGTAAGAAAATGGCACACAACCTGAAGTGAACAATAGTATGTGCACTCAGAGCACCTCTCAGAGCATTCCCTGAGCAAGATGCTCCACTGCTGTGACCAAGCCCTAAAGTGAGCACTGGACTCTTCTGAGGCATGAAATAATAATAACATCCCACTTCCGACTCCCTGCTAGAGAGGTGGGGAGGAAAGTATACGAGGGCCTTCTATTGTCACCGCTCACTAGAGAGACACCAGTATCCCCTAGACTTTAATGGGAAAGACAATAGGGCTGCCCTAAAAAGGATTGCCATTAAAATTTAATCAGAGACTTTTGTCTCTCACTAGATGTGACGATGTGTGTGTGTGTGTGTGTGTCTGAGAGTCTGTGTATGTGTGTAAGAGTGTAAACGGCTACAGGGACAGGTAACAGCACTCACAGCCCATCTTCATCTCCTTCTGTGTTGTTTGTTTCAACTTCATCCTCTTCTTGTATCTTGGGAGAGTTATTTCATTTTCTCCCAGGTGTGTCACTACCCTCCTTTAACCACCCAACCACATGGCAACTGCTCGAAAAATGTTAAGGCCAAATTGGATTAACACCACGGTCTATGGTCTGGGCACTTAACAAACACAGATGCACTTAAGGGAGCCCACAGAATGATTTGTGACTGAACAAAGAACTGGAGAGATGGAGCCTGGGCATGACCACAGGACTGGTGTAATATGTCATCTACCGGAAGAGCTATCAGCTCAGCCTACTGGAAAAGGAGTAAACTCCCAAGTGCTGAAGGTAAATGATATAGTGTCAAGTGCTTCTGTCCCAGTTTTGTGGCCTGAACAAACATATTTATTTTATTATCAAATCACAAGGCTTTTGTCTAGTTACAACTTTTTTTGGTTGGGATTCAGTCTTTTCTTCAATACAGATACCAATCTTGCAAAGATTAACTGATGTCAACATTTTTATTTGAGTAACAAAAGTTGCATGATCTTGAATCCTTCACTTATATTATCCATTTTCTTCTGGGGCAACTAGTGCAATAAATCAATCGCATTAGTATGATGAACATGTTGACTTACAGTAGGGAGGCCTGACCCCAATAAACCTTGAATAAATTCCCACATTATACAGCTGTGGCGTGTTGCATTGGAAGGATTTATTTTTTTAAAAATAAATGAAAAAAAAGATCTGTCTATCTTCTATAATTGCATATGATTGTGTCAGGTAGTTATATTACCATTGTAATGTTTTAAATGAATAATGAGAAGAACTGCACTGTGTTTAGNAGTGTCAGGTAGTTATATTACCATTGAAATGTTTTAAATGAATAATGAGAAGAACTGCACTGTGTTTAGAAATACCAGAGGGTTAAAGGTTATAAAAGGAAATACCATAACATACAAGCTGCTAGAGTGAATTGACAATTCATCAACTGCACACTACAAATGAGGCTTCATCTGCATATCATGCATGTTTTATATTTTGCAACTCTATTGCAAAATTGCTATTACAATTACACTTTTTAGCCATTGTAAATGCTAATACTACGGGGGCATATCAGTTTCATCTGGTGACATTTCATGGCGAGGCTTGGCCATTGATTACCTCTCTATGCTTTGTAATTGTTTCTTCAAGGTACTGTGATCCTGCGTGCAAGTGAAGTTCCACGTATGGATTTCTTTCCAATTAAGGTTGGAATTATTCACAGGGGGCTCACCCTTGACGGCTTGCAAACAATGACATAACATTGGAAAAACATTTTTGAACCAATCGATGAGAAACAACCAAATGATGTTGGCTGAATGATAAACAGCTCTTCTACCTAAACCTACACCATCGGGCTCTTAAGAGGTCTGATGTCAAGTAGAATGACACACACATACACACAAATACAAGCACACACGCCTGATCTTGTAGTCTCAGAAGCAGCTCATTCTGCAAGGATTCTGCACCACCTGGAGATGGAGAATAAGCAGGTAGGGAGTCTGGACTTGTGGGGAACACTGTTCCAAAGGAATGGCTTCATGGAAATGAGGGTTAAAGGGAGTATCGTCCATCCTCTGATAGGGAGCCTATGAAGCGCTGACACATGCACTCCCCCTCCCTCCCCGCCA
This sequence comes from Rastrelliger brachysoma, assembly GCA_024605115.1. Classification (NCBI taxonomy): domain Eukaryota; kingdom Metazoa; phylum Chordata; class Actinopteri; order Scombriformes; family Scombridae; genus Rastrelliger; species Rastrelliger brachysoma. Next base: position 3,316 of record JANJYP010034773.1, read on the forward strand.
CTCTCAAACATGAAACCATGTTATATGAGAGGGGGTCACCGTTCACCCTAATCACGGCCGTGACATGACATGCTGTAGGTTGCCCCTCAGTGTTAAATATTTATGTCAGCACCGCTGTATTGCCTTGATGGCTGTCAAGACTTTGACACATGCTCTCTCTCTTTCTCTATCTCTCTCTCTCTTTGTTTCCATTAAAATTCAACAAAACAGAAAAAAACAGCATAAAAAACACAAAAGAATAAGCTAAAGCTAGAGGCTTTTATGTATTTATAACAGCAACTGGCCATCTGAATTGACACCTTACAGTATATACCGAGGTATGCACTATTTTCAGGAGCCTCTTTGGTTTATTCAAAACTGTATGCATCAGTGCACACTGGTGCCAAAAGTCCAACTGGTGACTGACCAAGAGAGAGTGAGAATTACCACTGAAGCCATATCTATACACAATTCACCAGACACATTGTTCTAATCGATACAGTCCCAATTAAATAAACCAGAATCCAATCACTGTTTGCAAAACCAACACACTCTCCTGATTAACTTCCACTGTTCAGCTAGACGTGATTTCACTCACATGACCCAAGGTTTTGGAGGTGACTGAGATCACTGGAGACAGTGTTTTCCTCCTCTAGCCTTGCTGGCTCCCCCATGATAGGTGTCAAAGATATTCTAATGAATGTCAGAGTACATTTCAGGGGGCCATGCTCCGTACAAACCACTGGAGTGGCCCATCTTATGGGGCTGCCAACCCCCCACCCCCCCACCGCCCCCACCCCACACACACACACACACCCTAAGCTCCCCACTACTATCTTCATGTTCAAGAGGGTTAAGAAGATTAATCAATGTCAATGTCTTTTCCCTTTTGAAGCCAATAAGGTGCACACTGTCTGGCCATGCCCAACAGAACATCACTTTGTTCCGTCGCAGAGCCGCCCCTTCGCTGCCCTCACTGACCCCCCAGCAGTCCCACTTGTCAAAGTCAAGGGGGCGTTTGGCGTTTGGTAGAGACTGGCCTTCCGGATAGCACTCAGCTCCGCCCTGCTTGACCTATTCTCTGATATTTGACCACTCGGTTGCAAGACACTTGCTCTTTCGAGCTGAAATGTCACTGGGGCATCTTGTCAGCTCACAGACACCTCGGCCTGACAAGCGATTTTACTTTGGTGTGCTACAAGGCAGAAAATACAGGGCCGTGGCCTTGACGCACATAAACTGTCAGCTAGCCAGCAGGGCTACTTGATACTGACTTACTGGCCCAGTGTTAAGACACAGGGACTGGTAAAAAGGTTCAGCTGGGACATTACATCAATATCTGGAAAATGATGCTGACCATGCATGAGAAATGAAAGCTGTGATCCTATGCTCTCTGGATAAAACAGTGTGGGTAAAGGGAGTCAATAAACCTAAATGGGTGTTTGGTTTAATTAACAGAATGACTACAAACTAAAAAAAAACAGATGTCCAGTAAGCTACACTTATGGCACAAAAGGTCAAAGAGAAAACTTTGACATCTCCTATCCTAAGCCTCAACCTCTTACCACTCATACTTTCACCTTTTCCTACCCATCATCTCTTTTCTTGTCATTCTGACCCCTCTCGTCTATTCACCTTTAAGCTGTTTACTAAACCAGCATGTTCTTCGGTTAAATGAGAGAAAGCACACTCTTCTCCACTTCCTTTGACCACCAGTGGCATTGCAGCATGAAAAAGAAGGATGGGGATTGGAAGTAGCAGTCACATCATTTCTGGTTTGCGCAACCTGCTCAAAGTTTGCAACTAAATGCTTGTCTTCAGTCGAGCTGACAGGGGAGAAGTGGGCGCTCAGTGAACCATGGCCGGGCTGCCATGAAATGACAGGAATCATTGGCATACATTTCAAACAGCCTCGCGCTATCCTATTAAAGTGCCACATCCCCACTTTAAAACAGACAAGAAGGAATCCGCTTTGATAGATAGAGACTAAAATGGCTTATTGATTTTCTCACCCCTTTTTTCTTTGTTAGGAACTTTGAAAAATTAGACCCCAAACTTATCTTTTTTTTTAATTACAATAGATTGTGAAAATAGGAAAAATGGTCTCTTGTGACATCACAACCTCTGTATAATTACATTCACTGGTGTGTGAATTGTCATGTGATTAAGGAAAACACCACAACTGAGTACTGCAAATAAAGTTTGTTGTGTAATTACAACATATGTTTAATTAAGATTTGACAGTGAGATGAAATTCTATAGTATAGCCTCATTATTAATAATATCTTAAAATGATGGTTACCTAATAATTACATTGTTTCCAGCAGTATATTTAATTTGATGCATTGTTTGCTTTGAGTGACACACTGTGTATTTCAGTAGCTTTGGCATTAGTGTCAGTAAATTTAAGAGTGCAAAACTATGATTTTTATTATTCCACAATTTGTTAACTTGCCTCAAGACATGGACTGTTAATTCAGTGTGTTATCAGCATTAACTAATAAAAATCAACTCACACGGTTAATTGCTATGGATAGAATAACCCTACAAAATATTTTGTATTATGAGATAATGAATAACTATTTTAGAGTTTTCAAGCATCCTGCATTCTTCATATCATCTGCCTATATCTTCATGATCTGCTGTGAATACTCTAGTTTGGTACTAAATGTTAAAGGGTGACCAAAATCATTGAATGCACAGTATTATTAAATAGTCTCCAAACTGAGGTGAATTTACATTTATATAACATTGATTTATAGTTACTAGTATTGATAACTGGTATGTAAAAGATAACTAGTACATAACAATGGCTATGAAAAAATAATTTATCACTGAGGTATTGTTCAAGGTTTTATTGCTTATAGCCTTTTAACTTAACTGCTCGAATTGACTGCTTTTAGTACATTTAACCCATTATAACAGGGGAAGTATGGAGAAGTAATGGTCCTTTAAGCAGTTTACAAAGCTGTTAGTAGAGGAGAAGGGAGTCATGAAGAACAATCAGACAGGGAGCGAACATTTGGACAATGGTAGAAATGTTTGAGGAATTAGATTTTAAAAGTGTATGTGATTCCATTACGCTGATGCTCAGGTTTTAGGTGATACTTGCGAGGTTTAAACCATGAGGGTAACTGTGCAGTTTATATGAAACGCTCAGTAAGTGCTACAGACCAATCAGAGGACTTCTCAAATGTTTATCCAACTATTAGCTTCAAATAATATTTTTAGGTTCACTCTAACCTTTAAAAGTCAGTAATGTGGTTTAGTCAGATGGGTTACTTCATAAATATTGTACTGTTAGTAGGATAATCAAATTAACATAATTATTTCAGTGCTGCCTGGGGCAAGTGTTTCATTCAGTGTCAAAGGGCTTGTGTCTAGCTGCAGGGTTAGATTTGATCAGTTATATCCTGAACATCCTTATACTAAAGTCAACTACCCACATTTAAATAAAAAATGCAATTAATCCATTTAGTCATTATTTTTTGACTAAATTAAAAATTGAGGAGCACCTTGATACATAACATTTAGATTTAAACTCGAGAGCAGAGCTTTGAATGTCTATTCTATGCTTCTGCACTGCCTGATACAAACACAAATCCACAGAATTAGCCTAATCGGTGACTGTGGCCAGAGAAAGTCTTAACAACCTTGTCAAATGCTTTGTGCCTTTCAGAATAGAGACTGTGTTCTGGCCCATCAGTTTCATAAGGCCTACATTATGGATCGCTGAGTATGTTGAGACACCCATAGCAGGGGATCTGCTGCCTTGCTTGATTCCCACACCGCTCAGCACAAATATTAAAGCCATACACATAACATGGTGTAAAACACAATGATCCCAGGGCCATGGCCATCTTCCTCTCATCTATCATTCAATCCCCTCTAATTAGGGTCTTTTTGTCATACTGAGAGAGGGGCACTGAGTAGTACTTCTGGGGGAGTGAATGGTACAAAAGAGAGGGTCTCATTTCCATCTGACAGTGTGATGGAGATTGAATGTGAGCTGTAGGAAGATAAATGGGCATCCTGCAACCTTCCGACACTATCTGCAAAGCGGCTCTACAACACACCCCTGGGAATCGCTTAACAGTGAATATTTGGGGCCTCTTTCGTTAAGTTCTGCTTAGGTTTGTCAATAACTTGTCAGGTCCTTCACTCATTGCCATTAAATTAGTAAATACATTTAGAGGAAAAGGGGATGTCATATTATTGAAAATGATGACAATGTTCAATACTGTCAAATATATTGTTTTTCTAATTAGATTTTTAAAATTACAGGAAAAATTGAGGCAATTAAGATGAAAAAATGAAATCACCATCACAATAATATAAATGTATCTCCTTGCCAAATAAAATACCAATTTGAGTTATTGTACTATGGTTTGATTGTCAGTAATAATTTGGTAATATTGAGAGGAAAGTATTACAGACTGTCAAATGGCATGTATCATTTTTTTAAACAATCAACTAAATGTTTTGACTGAAATTATGTAGAAATATTAGTTTTGATATATTTATTATTATAATCNAACTAAATGTTTTGACTGAAGTTATGTAGAAATATTAGTTTTGATATATTTATTATTATAATCAGGCTAATAAAATAAATCAACAATTTATAAAAAAAAAAAAAACATGCTTAAATATGTCCAGTTTCAAAAACCAGAAGGCAACATAACCAATGGCCTAATGGCCCAGGGCCAGTAAAAGTTCATGCAAGACCAATCAGAGTCATGGGTATGCAAAGTTAAGGAGGAAGGTAGGATATTTCTTTTTGTTTGTTAATGTTAAAAGTGAAGTTAAGCTTTGCTGTTTAATTCTCAATTCATTTTTTTAAAAGATGAGAGTTGAGTGAGAGAATGTGCAGCAATGGTTGAGCACAGTGAGTGGCAGCAAAGAGAACATAGTAGTGAATGAGAGAAATAAATTATTAAATAATAGTTTTATTTTTCTCCTCTGCATTCAGTGTCATACCCAGGATAGTTTTCACTGGGTGGCAAAGAGGGACAGACAATTAGTCTGGAGAGGCCACTGTTTAACAAACGTTAATGAATTGGCAGGTAAATACAGATGTCCAATGCATCGTATTGCTTCAGTCTATACACTGATAATCCACTGTAATGTTTGTAGTCAAGGCTAGGTTGTTGATTTTACATTTTAGGTCCCATATTGACCACCAGCCATTAAAGTTTATATTACAACGTACAACAGCAATAACATGCAGCTACCGTTTTTCCATTACATGTACATAACATTTTCTATTTTCAAAAATCACAGTCTCTGGGAAGCAGTGATTATTTAAATATGTCAATTTTAAAATGAGTAATACTGTTCAGGGTAGGTTACACATGTCCCTGTAGTGGAGTAAATATGTTGTATGATACAGGTCTAGAAAGAGACTCTGATCCCAAACTCATTTATTCACAAGTGTTACTTGTGCAAAGCGTATTGTCAGCAATGTCATTGCTATTATCATGGTGTTAACTCAGCTCGCATCAGTTCCACTATTTCTAAACTGTGAATTTTACTGTAATAACTTAAGCTTACTGCCCTGCTTTAAAATTGATGGGCTTCACTTACTTTAATCTTACATGTGAATATTTTTCAAAAGCAATATAACTGAGTAAACACAACCATAAACACATTTGTTCATCTGCATGAGGAAAACTCTGATGTTCCACAGATGTCTCTTATTCATTTAATCTAATCCATAACATTGCATTACACCTTTAACTGTGTTTACTGAATAACTGACAGACTACTAAAGGCTAGGAAATACAATAAACAAGCTTTCAAACCTACATCTCTATATGCTCAGATGTTTAACTTGCCTGGCTAACTGCCTGTTTTATTCTATATTCTCACTCTTACACACTCTAAACACATTTAACATTATATACATGACACAGTAAAATGCTATTAAACTAAACTAAAATAACTGGTCCTATATCAGTCCCACCTTATTATGTTGATGAACTTGACCAATCATCTATCAGATCTGGGATAGCCACAGAGGTGACCTCAGGCCATCCCCTAAAATCACTATTGTTCACCTTTCTTCTTCACATTCATTCATTACAGTTCCACTCCATGTCTGTAGTGGACAAGTGACTCACAGAAGTGGACAGAAGGGGAATAGGAAGGAGTAAACACACAAATGCCGTCATGTTCTTTCTCTCACTCTCTTATCTTAATGAGAACATTTATGCAGGTCTCTCAGTACCTGTTTATTAAGGTCATCCATACTTGCTGAAATGTCATTATCATAAATTCTCTTCACATCTCCCTATGTAGTCCATATTCTAATTTTACAAAAAATGTGGAAAACCCACTCAGTTATGTGCCTTATTTAATATTTTATTAAATAATTTATATGTAGTGAATAAATCACCAAATCATGGTTTTAAAAAAAATAATTATTTTCATTTTTTGGCTGCTGAGCTAGTCAAAATGTACAAGGGGGCCAGTAAAATTCTGATCTACTGACCAAATTGGAAAAAAATGAAAATGTTTTTAAAAATCCAAACTTAACCAGAAAAATAACAATAAATGTAAGTCACACGTCAGCAATTAATTATTACTGCCTCATTTTGTCACTACTACAATTTGTGGTCAAGTTCATTGTTTATCTTAAGAAAAGGTACTTATTTCACTTACTTTTCTAAAATCTTCATCTGTGACAGAGTGTGGGCGTGCACCAGAGGGAATGAGTGAATGTAATTGGGTGTCTGTGTCTATGTGTGTAGTGTGTGTATGTGTGTGTGTGTGTGTGTGTGTGTGTGTGTGTGTGTGTGTGTGTGTGTGTGTGTGTGTGTGTGTAGGGAGGGGTCGGTCTCTCTCCCTAACAGCCCCAGCGGCCCTGCTTTAGGCCCGGTGACAGGGCTCTGTCTCTCAGCCACACTTGACTGAGTCCCGCTGACACTCAACTGTCAAGCCGGCAAGCCCTCAACCACCGCCCTAACATGCTCTACAGCTTCACCCAATTAACTTGCTTTCACTTGACATCGCGGCAAAGAGCTTCATAATAGGTGGTCAAGGTGCAGTGTGTCTGCTTTCGCCCCTCTCTGACGACTAGCAGTGCGCATACACACACACATTCAAGCGTTGCCCCCACCATTCCCTCTACTACCTCTCAATGCTTTTGTGCCTCTGTAGGTCTAGCAGGCATCTCTCGGCTGCCTCTGCCTGTTCACTGCACTGTGACAGCGGGAGAGCATTGATCCAGGAGAGGGGGATGCAGTGGGGTACAAACGGACTTGCATGGAAACCTACGAACACTAATCCTACTGGACACCACTCAGTCTCCTCACTATAGAATACAAAACTACATATGCAGATATGCACATTTGTGTGCATCTATGCTTGGATGAAAACTTGTTAACATGCGTCCTTGCATGTTTTGTCGTTTGGTGTGTGTGTGTGTGCATGATATCAATGTGTATTTCCAAATGTGACTATGTGAGTGTGTGTGTTCATAGAGCACTGTGTGGCTATTGCCAGCTCCTTCTCTATATTCAGTAAGTTGGACACCAAGCCAGACTGGGCAAAGGAAGGAAAGCGATTTGACCCCCGACTGCGCAGTTGGGGAAGAGGGTCTTCAACCATGTCAGCTCCGCTCAGGCTCCACTTCCCCTCTGTGTCCTTCCTATTTTTTCCCTTGTGCCAGGCCCAAACTTTGAAAACATCCACCTTAATAGGACCTAGTCAGTGAGAGCTACTCTTCCATCTATCAAACTGTGATCCGAGGTGTCAGCCTGGGCCGGCTTTGACAGAATGTCTCCAAACGAACAGTACAATGGTGTTTCCCTCCCTAGCACTCGGCTACTCTACTGTAGCCCCCAGGCTGCCCGGCCTCTCCATCTCACTACACCACCTCTCCCCTAGTTCGCCTGCTTGATTTCACCTCATAGAACACCTTGCAACAGTGGGTTGACTGACAGCCACAAGCCAGCCTAATTGTCTTCTTTCCCAATTTAGAGCGCATAGGGATGCTTCAGTCTTATTTCCCCTCTTAAGGAGATGAACTTCTTCATGAAGATGAAGAAAAAATGAAGTAGCTCATCATAATTTAATGACATTGCCTTATTAGAACATGTACTGTAGAACATTTTAACAGAGACTGCAGCGATAAAAGCAAAGACTGTAACAGGCTGCCTATATTTCTAAATTATATGTGGAGTTGTTATAGAATTTAGGAGCTCAGGTTTTTTCGCCTGGAGTGATTTGACCCAAAACAAATGCCTCATATTCCAAACTCCATATTGTGTATGTACAAAAAATAAATACTGGGCTTAAATTCCCTCAACATAACAATCCCAATTCATCCATTCTTCACTCTGCCCAAAATAATACAATTCATAGCTGTCAGGCCCTATGGCATCCCAAATTTGAACAGCATCGATCCAGGATATTGACCATTCACCAGATGCAACTCCCTGTGTTTTAAAACAGTGTGCTGAAATTATATCTGCCCTCCCTATTAAACAATAGGCTCCCCAGTGATCCCTATTACGGTATGATAAGATGTGAGAGGTGAAAATTAACATTAGCAAACATAAGACATGCATACATTTGTATCACTTGCAATGCCCAAATGGAAATTATTAAAATGTTAATGAAGGTAGCTGTTCCATGCAATAACACCCCGCCCCCCTTCTTTTTTCAGATTTTGTAATATCTAATACTCCTAAACCTTTACAACATTGCACCTCTAGGCATCCTGTTCACTGTAGACATCCACTAAAACTGAAAGAGAAAACTGAGAGACTCAGAAATCTGACTGCTACACAGGTCTAAGTGTTGTTTGGTTTGGTGATCTGATTGTGCTGTTGAGTTTTAACTATTAATACACAGTCCGGGTTGCATTAGAGTATGCTTGAACCGCCAGAATCTCTCTGATGACTTCCACAGCTGAGGCTTTGTCCAATAAATTAAAAATAACACAGCCAGCTATGTGTGAATCAGAGCTTCTTTTGCACCCCAGACCATTTTAGGTAAGGGAAAATAAAGTCCTTTCTCAAGGCCCAGAGTCCAGGAGAGCAATTGGAGAGTAGGCATGTGGTTTCATCCAGAGTTTCACAGCACACCTGAGCTGCAGTATATTGCTGGTCCTAGTCTACTCTCCTCTCCCTAACCAAATACAACTCTTTGGCCCTTGAGCTGTAGTTTATAATTCAAATAGTATGAAAGTACTGTAGATTACCACGAGGAGCAAGCAAATTACTCTCCAGCTATACATTGTAGTCTCTTAAAGCACTCCATGATGTTATTTTTTCAGAGTGTTTGTGTATGTAATCTGACCTGTCTACTTTCAGGGACACATTCAGACTCAGGACCAGTTAATTGGAGATGGCTTGTCAAATTGGTGTCTAAAGCCGTAACCCCAATTGGGATAAAGCTGATTTTTGGGTTAGTGGTTAATGTTAGGGTTAGATTAAGGTTAAGGTAAGTGTTAGGGTTAGGCAAGTAGTAGTTATATTTAATTTAAGTTTCCAAGAAATTAATTAAGTCTATATCATGTCCCCAAAAGTGTATGAGTGTGTGTCTTTTCCCACTCGTCTGGCGTTAAGATGGCAACACTTGCCCCTCTAACCATCACTGAGTCAACAAATGAGTCCACACTAGGCACTATTGGAGGAGCTCCCAGTGGTTTCCCAAGTTCCTGCCAGAGCCGGTGGAGACACACATACACATACTTAGACACGCACTTGCCCAGACACACACACAAACACACAAGAACCAGCTCGTCCCAAGGACACTCATGCGGTTTCACATCTAGTCAACCACCCAAACAGACCATTTTGGTCTTCCAGTTCACGTTAACATCCATATCCACAAAGAGAGCACTGGCACAATATTAATAACACTTAATCATTTCCTCTGACCTAAATGATTTCTTTATGGGACTGTGGAAACAGCAACCAGAGTCATGAATTGGGTTTTAATCTGGCTGAATATCAGAACTGTCTTTAGCAAGCATGCACGCACACACAACCCACACGAACACACACATGCATACACAGTGGTGCACACAGCACAGTAGTCACATAATGAAATATGCCCCTGCCTATGCATTTCAGTTTTGATTGTGTTTCTCTTCCAGCCTTTCTCAGACTCTTAAACATGTAATATGTGAATATTGCTCATACTGTATGTAGATAATAAAACTATAACTTAGTGTAAATATTTCTGCATCGCCCCCTCAAGTATTTTATTTAAGTTTTATATTTCAAATTCCATGCCATGGCTGCTTCCTTCAGTGAATTTTCAATTCATATCAGGATAAGCGGTCTGTTCTCAGGAGTACCATTAGAATAAGATAAGTATTTAGCTTCAAGGAAAAAGCCTTTGAAATGAAGCCTTCGCTGTAATAGTAGACGTAGCAACATATCTAAGAGGGAGAGACTCATTATTCATTGGAGCGGGTTGTGGCTAGGAACCATATCAGGAGACTAAGGTGTTTTCCTGTGTGATCTCAGGGTTTTCCATCAATCCAGTCCCTCACTTCATCTACTACATGAAATGTCATTCTAGTCCTGTTGAGTTGATTACTTTATTTTACATGTAAGAAGAAAAAAAGAGCATTCATAAAGCTTGACTGCAACTTGGTTGTATAACCTAGCAGTCTGGGAAAGAATTAAGCAAGAGACTGAGTAAGGAAAAGAGACAGACGGGTGTGAATGGGAAAAGAGGAGGAGGGGGGCAGTATTTTAATGCCTGTTGTCACCACGTAATGTCCTCACTACGACAAAATGCTGAAACAGAGAAACCGGAGAAGACTTTTATAAAATCCCCCTGCTGCCTCTAACATATCTCTGGGATATTCCAAGAGCAAAACGTATAAATCTGGGTCTTTTCACATCCAAGTCCCTCTCTTGCACACTGAACTCACACACACATACACACATACTGAAAAGCACAACATCCCTCAGGACCTATGACTGCAGTTTGAATACATACTGCACACTACTGGGTCCTTGTTGGAGCCAGCCTCAGCAGAGTTATATTGAAACTATAATAACATGCTTTCGGCAAGACAAAGTGTTGGTCCTCTCTAAACTGTCCTGCCATGTTGCTAAGTTAAATTAAGAATCTCATGTCATCTTTATTACAGTGAGACATATGAGTCACTCCTCTGAGTTATTTGCAGGAGGGTAAATCTAGACCATTCCTGTTTATTGTTTAACACAGAGGAGGGAGCCAGAGAATCCCGTGGTCGTTTAGCTAGTTGTCTCCTCTATCCACCAGTTGTATTCCATAGTCATGCCATGATTTGTTTTTAATTTACTTTCTCTTCCCACAGCTTACATTTTCTCTCCATCTCTCATCTTGTTATGTGCTTGTGGGGTGAACACAGACTGTTTGTGAATGAATGTGTGTCCTCATGGATTTATTTATTTGTTTCAGTGAACCACAAGCCAGCGAGCTGAGGGGGAACCGTCATTTTGCGTAAACAGTCATGAAACACGAGGGAATGGAGAAAAGAGAAGACAGAGGGAGGGAAGGAAGGAAGAAAAAACCAGGGGAACAAAAGGAAGACAGAGGTGTAGTATGTTTGAGAAAGACAGCGACTCTCCTGCAGGGCCTGAGGGCACAGCATCGGCAAACGTGGCCCATTTCCCTCCTGGAGCTTGTCGACAGGAATTTAATGCCGGCTCTAACGTCTGAACCGCACAGCAGGAAAAGGAGGAGGAGGGAATGGTGGGATAGGAAATACTCTCCCCACCTTCTTCATGTCAAACACAAGTCTGTGTGCGACTGTGCTGTAGCTGCCACCTGAGGGACACATTAACATCCTCCGTGCTCCCCGCAAGCCTCATTCCCCTCCTTGAGTCACACTCATACAGTACACATACAGAGACACGATTACACAAATATAAACAGACTTTCTTTCACAAGCTCACTGACTGTCTTTGTTGCCTGCCCCCGGGGTTGATTAGGTCGCAGGACCAGGCCTGTCCCCATATGGAGGCTTTTGGTCCCACGCCCAGTTTGATTTCCCTTCTGCCTCCCTGATTAAATCAAGCTGGACATTTCTGTGGAGGTGGGAGAGAAGGAGGGAGAGTAACAAGAGAGGGAGAGTGTAACTACTGCCAAACTTCAGGCAAGCAGCGACACACTGTTCCAGACAAGTCACACAAGCTTGTCTTCTTCTCTCTCCCATGTCTTTCCCTCCCTCTGCTCCATCCGCTCTTTCATTTTCTCAAAGCATTCCATACTTTTTGAAAAATGGATCAATGTATATGCTATATGACTTTGAGAAGCAAGAATGTCATCTGTTGAAGAAGGGAATGGCAAAGTCTTTAAAAAGGACATAAATCTAAATTAGGCCAAAGGACGTGGTGAGAGAACTCAGTAGTTGCTAACACATTCATGGTCACCGAGCTGGGTGACGCAGCAGGGGTGCAGGAATGTGGAACTAAATCTGCCAGCTGCCTACAGACTGCAAAAAGTTCAGTAAACTCCACTCAGGTGTCCAGTCAGACATAGTGCCTTTAGTGGCTTATCATTATAGGTTGATGTCAAAATATTTTCTTCATTTCAAACAAGAGCCACAGAAACCTATAATGCTAGCATATAAGCACTGATGTTAATAATCATTATCAGTAATGTCAAAAAGGATCCATTTGTCAAAGTTTGTTTCTCTGTACAGTCCACCAGAAAGGTGATCGTGTTTCACACAAGCCCAGTGCAACGTCAGTGAGTGATGAGTCAAAAAGCTGTGTTTTTTTTAGTGTAGATGTGGAAAACAATAAGAAGCTAGGCTGGCCTAGGATTGTGAGTCTCTGCATGATGACATCATGACACAGTGAGTAGGAGGTAAAGAGCACAACAATAATCATCCATCCCCATCAACCTCTGGCTCCGTTACACAAACTCTCATTGATCTTCCTTCCCACTTTCTGACAGCCACACTGGAATAAACAACTAGATAATGCTGCTAATGCAGATATACCTTAAAGGTGCAGTGTGTAGGATTTAGTGGCATCTAGTGGTGAGGTTGCTGATTGTAACCAAATTCCCCCTCCCTCCCCTTCCATACATAGCAGCAAAAAAAAAACAAAACACCAAAGTCCCTCTCTATAGGCAGAATTTGGTTTGTCCGACTACAGAAACATGGCAGTGCAACATGGCAGGCTCTGTAGAAGAGGAATTGCCAACTATATAGATATAAAGGGATCATTCTAAGGTCTTTACTCTTATACACTGATCAAAACGTACTTATAAATATTAATTATAATATACTGCCCCTTTAACTTAATCAAATATCACATGGTAATGTCCTGTTCTCAAAGATAAACTAATCAGGAAAAGTGCACACACACATCCATACAAATTGTGACATTTTAGGTGTATTTGCAAGTGCATGCATAGTTATCTATGCATATAGATAACTATGGGTCTGTGTGTGCACTTGCATAGATAAGACAAAACCCTAAACAGCCTCCATCGTCTTGTCTTACTTTTTTTTCTCTGGATGCATTAAACCAATTTACACACCAACTCCTTCCACCTCTTCACATACAGCCCCATGATGTTTAAATTAAAGAAGGAGGGAGAGTGGGTTGGAGTGGGGAGCAGTGTAAAGGAGAGAAAGAAAAAAAAGTTTCCTGAACATAGTAGAAAATTATTTTCTCTGGACAGTTTTAAGAGTCGACATCCTGTGCTGGAGTTCTCTAATCATCACCAGTGCAATTTACAATCAGAACACACAGCGAGCCAGTTCAGACCAGCTCATCTGTTGATTTTGGCCCCAGCTGAGCTCCGCGTCCTGCTCTGTGTGTGTGTCTGTGTGCGCCTGTCTGTGTGCTGTTGCCATTTGAGACTTGGGTGACTCGGCACTGGGCCCTGACAAGGGTGGGGTGAACCTCTGTGGGGCTGAAGCGACCGCACACATGCACATGTTCCCTCTCTCTTTCATATACACATTTGCACGCTGTTCTTTTTGCACACAGGCGCACACCATAAAACGTCCACTGAACAAACATGGAAATGCACTTGAGCACACATGCGTGCATAAGTAAGATTTGGGCATAATTGAGCACTTGATAAACACAGATATGCACGCCACCAGGAGACTATTGCAACACACAGACACAGAATTTGGACAGATGTTTTACCACAAGAATTCACAGCACACACACACACACACACACACACACACACACACACACACATATATAGTTCTTTACATACATGCATGCATACATATTGCTCCCTCCCTATATCTGCACTTCAGTGTGACCTTGTTCACAATGCACAGCCCTTGTGTACATCTGTGTGTATATGTGTGCATGTGTGTGTCACACTCAGGATGCTCTCCCACCCACAGTTCCCTTGGCTGGCCTCCACCTAGCCCAAGCCCAGTGCGGTGCTGCTGCCTTGCCGCAGGGCTGAACACAGCTCACTGTGTGTCTGCCCCCTCACAGCCCCAGACTGTCCCGACCAATGTGCTTCTGATTAGGTGGCTTAATTACAGCTGTAAAAACAATGTTGATATAAGCCTCAAAATTGCAGTGTGTCAGATACTATTAGCCAACCTTGGACTCCAGCCATTGTTATCCAACTCCTTCAGCGACCCTCCCCACCTCTCCCCCTCCCTCCCTCCCTTTTGCTCCTCCCAAACTTTTCCTCACTCTTATGATTTTTCCTCTTCTCTCCACATTTCTTTCACTCTTTCATGTCACAAGCTGCAACACAGACATACTCCAAGAGGCCAAATGGCCCACAAATGAGCATGTATTGGCATGCAGATTGACCTCGACACAACGCGAAAGGTCAGCAAAAGCTCTCTTGAATAACAACATGTTACACACATGACAATAAAACAAAAAAGAAAGAAGGACTTTAGCTGTTTAGGTGTGAATTACACTTCATTTGTTTAATTGGTTCTTTGGCCTGTGGTGCTTGACCTTTTTTAGCGGTCTGTGGTTGTTCAAAATAAGCTCTCTGGCTCTGAGGCAGAGTAAGAGGATATTCTATTAGCAAACATTGCAAGGCGGTGAAGGCTTCCAGAGAGCGGAGGTCAGACAGTCTGGGATAGGACACAGGGCTGTGTGTTGCGCTCTTTGTGTTTCAGTGACAGTGACTAAGGAGCGGGAGTGCGAGGTGTGCCAGGAGTCTGGTCCAGGGAAAACTCGGCAACACCATAGAGTGGAGGCAAGGAAGAAAAGCAAAGTAAAAACCTCAAGTATGCAAATCCTGGGTGGTCCCATCTTTGGACTGGTCTAAGAAAAAGTCCCCCCTTTTTTTGTCTGTCTCCATCCTTGAGACAACTTCAACCTCCGCTCTCTGGAGAACCAGGTGTTGTGGATGAACGGTGGACATTCATCAGGCTCACTTACAGCTAATCAGCTAAGTTAAGACAACAGGCGCGGCAGAAACCAATGGGAGCGGGTAGAATTTGACAAAAGGGCAGCACTGTGGACTGAGGGACATGCCAAGGGCGTTTTTCCAAACCCTGCAGGCCTCCATGGTGGCCTGCCTTAGCCCTGTGGCTTCCTCAGCAGCTGGCACTTCAAGGTTTCCCAAATGCTTTACTGTCTAAAGCCAGGATCCCAAATTCACATTGGTATGAAGAAAAGACAGACCAAAACGAAAGCGAGCAAGCAAACTACCCTGGCCTGTATTGATTCTTGTGGAACGGGCAGGATGTGTCTCTGCACTTCCCAGCTTTGAAAGGCCGTCTTGTCACTAAAGGTGGAGGCAATACAGTATGCCATCATTTGAATAATTGATGACTGATTCCTGAGTAATCAGTGTCCTCACAAGACAATGCATTCTCTCTCTCCCTGGTGGAGAGAAAGAGCTTGGCCTGTTTTTGTCCCGATGCCTTTAGAAGCAAAAGGTAAAAGCTTTAATGCACTGAAGCCACTGGAAGTGCTGCCTCTGAAGGACTCCCCCTGGAATCAGCTGGGATGGTGTGTCTCTCCTTATGAGGGGGCCTATCAGAGTGGCCTTCCAGTAAAGACACTGTAGAGGGAAAGAGAGGAAGAAAGAGACAAAGTAGGAGAGGAAGATAGAGTCATTGAGTGAGTGTGTGTCGGAACAGGAAGGCGTGTGCATGCATTTAGATTTGTGAGTGCACGCTTCTGTGCATGTGTGTGAAGTAAAATGTATACTAAGTATAAAGTTTGTTTAGGTGCTATGCATAAAAGTATTTGTACTCATGTACAAGAATGTTTTCATAAGTGCCCATGTGTGAGTGTGAGTGTGTGTGTGTGTGTGTGTCCTGGAATGCGCAGCCCCTTCCTCTAAACAGGAAAGGAGCACAGTTAATAGCATCACCACCCTTTCCCCTTGTACAGAACGGTGGCCAGACCAGCAGAGGTTTAACTGTGGGCCAATCTGATCCTGTCCTCAACACTTTTCACGTAAAACCTCACACAATGTCTGATTTCCTGAGACCTTCCCTAAATTTGCACTCTTCGTGGCAGCTGCCAGGAGACAAGAAAATATCAATCTGTTTGAATACATGAACAAGTCAAAAGAAAACAGAAGAAGCAGACAGTCGTGGGAAGAACACGCCAATATTTAAGCCAAAGCAGGTAAATAGTAAGTTTGTATGTTGTTTCTTCAGGAGAGCGGGGCTGTGAGGACCCAGACACTTCTATCCACTTACTCACACACACAAAGACAAATAGTCCTGTTATCACCTCATACAACAATGACAATGGCCACACAAGATGTCCTGAAAAGACACATAAAGCTGTGAGTCCTGGGAACCACCCATGCCTTTACATACATGATGCAATCACTGCATTTGTCTTGTATATATCCACTCAAGAAATGTTACTGAAGCTGTTCCAAACCCCAGCATAAGCATGCTTTCATAAATTCACTGGACTAAGCATATGTCTTGTATAAGCAGTGATTCACTTGTAGGGAGGTTATCAAACCTCACGACTTTCAGAAAATCTGTGTACAACACCAATTGTCAAAAACTATCAAGTACTGAAATCTGTGATTAAATGCTGGACCATGTTTTTACTGTTCTTCAAGCTTAATTCTCAGTTTCCGTTTTAGAAATTTTGTCAAGACTCATAATTGTATTCAAGCAAACATTGCTGTTTGTGTTTAGACAATATTTGAGAATTTCTCCTTCTTTGTTAAATGAAAAAAAGTGTTTTTGTTTGTTGTTTTAAAAAATGTTTATCACAGTAAAAGTATTGGCAATGAGTCACTTCATTAGTCAATCAACTGAAAATTAATCTGCAACTAATTTGATCAGTTTTTTCAATCAATTTTAATGCATGACAATAATTTGATGATTCTACCCTACCTCTCAAATGTGTAAATTAGCAGCTTTTCCATGTCTTCAATTAAAGTTAACTAAATATTTTGCACTTTAAGATTGCTGGTTGCACAAAACAAGATATTTCAACACATCAGACTTAAAATAATAATATTTTTCACAATTTTCTGATGTTAAAAAAGCAAATAATTAATCAATGACTGAAAGGTTTATCAATAATAATGTACTAACACTCCAGTATCATATCAGCAAGATAATCAAAAAAATCTCAAACACTACCTCAGTCTAATCATTTATGTTGCGTTCATTCCAACAGTAAAATTTTAATGTATTTGTGAGTAAAATTGTTACAAAAATGTTTAATCATTATTATTATTCATTTGTATCTGTGGTTAGTCTTTAACAAACAAAGTAATACAGGGTAGTAAGGTAAATGTAACTTACAGTAAGAAAGTGCATACACAGTTCCACTTCATATGCTGAAATAGTTGTAGAAATGCAGTAAGATCATTTCAATATCAAAGGCACATGTTTGCTTAATTTGCATTAAACAGGGGAGGTTGGAAGCACATTTGGAGCTAAGAGGAGGTCCTTATCCCAATCAATCAAGACATGTTACTTGTGCAAAATCACATAATTAAAAAATGCACAAATATCATAAGATCTCAAAAATATCCAATTATGATTTCTTTTTATCCCATAGCATATGCCTCTCCTGTTTTCATTATGTTGTGACAGTTAAGTGAAACTTTATTTAATATTTAGTGATGAAACAGGCAAGAAACTCTCTCCTCTAACTCCTGCTGCAGAAATAAAACTGAAGAGACAGTGAGACTCTTAGAGAAATGTGCTGAAGTGTCAATGTTGCTGCTTGAATATGGCAAAATTGCTTATTTTCAGATTCAGCCACATCAAGCAGGGTTTTTTTCCTGGATGTTTATGGAAGAGCTTGCATATTCATGGCCCGCCTGTTTTGAGAACCTGTCACTGAGCCTGTTATATAGCTCACCCTGCCTTTCTGTTCAGGATGGCTTCAGAGGCAAAAAAAAAAACACTCCATCAGGCCTAACACTGTCCAGCTGACACAGTCAGGCAGTAAAACTGACAGCCAATGGAATCTGGCCTAGCAAATGAACTGGACATAATAAAGCACTGACACAGGGGTCACCTTCTGTCACTGCCTATGTATCCACACATTCATATAGACACATAGAAAAAAAATGCATATACACATCAAAAAGACAATGCACCACCAGCCTTTTGCTATGAAATACCCATACACTCACACACAANCGGACATAATAAAGCACTGACACAGGGGTCACCTTCTGTCACTGTCTATGTATCCACACATTCATATAGACACATAGAAAAAAAATGCATATACACATCAAAAAGACAATGCACCACCAGCCTTTTGCTATGAAATACCCATACACTCACACACAACACAGACCATCCTGTCCATGCTCCCACTTCGCTCCTTTGGCTGGGTTAAATCCAGCAAAACCCCAGCCTTGTATCTGACCTGCCTCCCACCGCAGCTGTAAAAGAGTGAAAGCAAGGAGGAGGAGCTGGTGAGCACCCATCTGCCCACTTCTCAGACAAGAGCAACTATGGATTTATGACTTAAACTTGGCTAGTTATAAGGTCAATATAATATTGAAATGCATGGGAATAATTCCCCGTCTTTGTGGACAGCTACCTTTATAAGTCTGAAGGATTAATAATACAACTGGGTGAGTGTTTTTGCTGCTATGAAAGTTCTCATTGACAGTGTATTCCCCTGTGGATCTGAGAAACAGAATAGATGTTCGATGGGAGATTCACCCGCACGGCTAACACTCAGATTAGGGAGCCCTTCATATTAAAATCCGCCACAAACAACACAACACTCTATGAGCATATGTGTTTGTATTTCTGTGCATGTAGGTATATATTTGCTTTCCACTTCAATATAGTACTGCGTAAGTAGTGTGTATTATCAATCCAGCTTCGTCCTCCCACACTATATGACTGCTGTGTTCCCCCTCCTTCCAAACCTTCCTTCTGCTGTACAGCCTCTGTACACGGAGCTCTCGGCACAGTCCCCGTGGAATCTCCCGTGTCAGTACATTACCTTATAAGTGGAGGCATTGACTGTGGGGACTCTTTGATACACATTCACATACAGTACAAACACAATTGATCTTCAGCAGAGCATTGAGATGGGGTGAGGGTAGTGGGGGGTGCTGAAGAAGATCTACACACGTATAACAGATCACAGGCCTTCTTGTGGAATAAGAACTGTGTGTGCAAGAAGGAACAAAACGCTCTTTTGATAAGGATGTGACATAGAGCAATCTTTCCCTGGAGCCAGCCGCTGAACACCGAACACTATCAGCAATCTGGGAAAGGCTCAGAGCGCCACTGTAAAAATGTAATATTATTCTATCAGTACACTCTCACATCGGGCATAATGTGACTGGCTGTATTAATTATACATTTCTTTTTCTTTTTGCATGAGCGAATTTTCCCCTTAGGGATGATAAAATAATGACTCCATCTTATGACAACATTTGCAGCTCAATTAAAAAGTGTTTATGTCAATCTTCGCCTGCGTGGGCGATGCCAGTTCGACATGTACACAGTAGTAGGAGGATGTTGTCATCTACTTGCCATGAAGTGTCAGAGACCATAGGTTGTCATGACAATAAGCAGGGGTCAAACTTGAGCACTCACTTTTTCTCAAGGCAAAAATAAATATTCCTTCCATTCTCTTATTGGTAAAAGGAATTATTTACTCATATTATGTTTTTTTAGAGATAGGGGAAAAACATACAAAAATCAGTGAGCGACTAATCGATTCCTCCTCCATTTATATTTAAAACTGCTGAAGAAAGGGGTGTTAGTTAGGTTCAAACAAATACTTTCTCTTAGATGTGGATGCAAGCTCAGACAGCAGTCAATTATATGTTTGAAATAAAAATAAATGAATTGGAGTGTTTTTGCTTTCAGTGAGAGGAGAGCCCTAATGAGAGTGATCACAGATGCCAAGACCAAACACTTCAAACAAAGGCAGCTTGTTCTTTCATACATGAACAGAAAAAAACTTTAAAGATATTCTCTTTAAAGAAAAACAAAAAGAAGAGAGCAGTAGAAAGCAAGATAGTGAAATTATATTGTCTGTTAAAGAAAGTCTGAACCGAACAATCACAACCTATTTGATATCTGTTTGGGAAATGGCCATAATTACATAATTTGTAAAAGCGTAAAAGCTGAGGAATTTAGAAAATTACTAACAATAATTTGCTGTAATTATGGGTCTCCCCTCGCACCACTTTCTGTGCAGCAGTCACACACTGCTGCATGTAATGCACACTATATTTTAAATGCTTTAGCTGTCCATATTTAGATGAGTTGTGAATATAAACAAGTGAGTGAGTGAAAAGTCCTTCTTGGTCTATTTAAACCCTCCCCCGCAGGCAACAGTATTTACAAGGAAACGGTTATCATTTAGTCTCTGTTGCGGATCAAAATGTCAAGCTCCACAGAGAATCTCAGCAGTGCTGTTAGGGCCAAAAGTGCAGTTTTAGAGCCCCAGGATCTGAGAGAAAAAAATGATTTGCAAATGCCCAAATATGTCTAATTGACCTGAAATATAGCCTGTGTGCAGGAACTGTTTGAAATCAATACGAAGAGCGAAAAGAATATCCTTGAAGGAACATTTCTAAGGATCACACCGCATGTCTTTCGAAGCAGCATTGTGAAGTATGCAAGAATTATGAAAACAATCAAGAAGTCATGAAAGGTCATGTGAATTAAAATTACAATGGTTGCAGCCAATTAAGAGAGAGTGAGGTACAGATGTTTTTCACCTAGCAGACCAGAATAATAGGAGCGCACTGAGTGCTACTGTAGATTATATGAACATTTTGTGGACGTGAAAGCCATTTGTGAGTTAATTCACACATAATGTATTCCCTCTGTATTTGTTTATTGTGTGTGTTTAGTGGGGTAAATCAATAGGCAGTATTCCCAGCCTTGATTGGATTCACAATTAGCTCTAGTAGAGACTCCTGTTAGATTCAGTACAGCCTACCAACCTGATTGTCTTTCCCTCACATCAACCGTCGCTCCACGCCATCCTCCCTCCTGTCCAGGTGCCTTGTGGGTAACTGTGAGGACTAGAAGTTCTTCCCGTGTGGCAGACGGGCCGTGACAGCTCCAAGATGCTCTTTGACCTGAGAGGAAGAGAAAACAACATCAATGGTAATTCCCCTTCAAACACATTAACTGGGATGAACTGGGTCCCACCGAGCCCCTCTGAGTGGACTCGCATTGATCGCAGAAATCCATGAATAAATTTAGCACTAATTGATTTTTTTTCTTCTTAGAAAATAAATCTCTAATTCTGAGTAGAGGCAGTGAATGGTAGCAGATTGTGCAACCACTTTCCATTTTTTAAAAAAAAAACGTAGGAAATACATTTTGAGAACTAACTTAATAACCTACAAAATATTCAGTGTCCTCTCATACCATCTGATTCAACAGGCCTTTTTTTTAAAGTGCAGCCACTAAGTTTTAACATTTTGTGACTCGAGTCGATATGAAGTCAACGTTGAGCTCAATTGCTAAACAAACAAAGAGAATTCATTGTGATAGGACTGCTGAAATTAGGTCCTCTGAATTTCAGCTACCTTTTAATTGCTTTCAGTGGGGATTGAAGTTATAGTTGGGAGTGGAAAATGGTGTCACATTTGCGTTACACAAACTCCCTATCCCTTCACCTCTCGCCAGCTGGGAGAGTGATACTGTCAATAGCATAAAAAAGCATTTATAAAAGATTTCAAGCATTAAGAGTAGATACTGCACTGGGGCTGTAAAGTGAAAAAGGCTGTTGGAAATTATGAAGATGAACTGCAGGAGCAGTTTTATTTAAACTGAGAGATGGAAAATGGTTTAAGATCAATGAGCACTTTTTCTGATATTAGCAAAGTATATTTAAGGATTTTGTTTTTTTTGGGTTTTTTTTTTTTTACAGTTTTTCTTTTCAAAGAGAACAAAGATTTGTTTCTTTATCTCTAAAACAAAAACCAACAGAGGTCTAAATAAAAAAAAACATTTAATATCTTTCTGTATCTCATGATGATATATTTTAGTTATTAAGCCAAAAGACAGGTGTGGTTTTTAGCTGAGCACTAACCTTCATTAGGTGATTTAAAGCTGATTGGAAACACTCTGAACCATGTCGTTCACAATTTAATCAATAGATACTAAAATTCAGCCTGATCTTTTAGTCAGGTGCTGCAGTATTTTATTTCATATTTATGTGTTTTCCCTTAGCTTTTTTGATTTATTGCTACAGCTGTAGTTACTGCTCAGTAAAATATCATATCTGAAATGCGAATACTTTAATTCTGTACTGTGATAAAAATGCCAAATCACATTTTGCATTCATATATAGGAGTTTGATCTGTAACAGTAGAAAATAATAATAATGGTTAAATATACCACTTTGCATATAATAACTGCAGCAAATTTTATTGTATATTTCAAGCTGTCAATTGAAATAGTCAGGCTGCTTATTCTTAGTGATGATTGATGAGTCTTGATTTGTTAAGTTGCAGATTCAGGTATCATACTGCCACCTACTGGTTAAGATTTTGCACAAAGCTGTTCAATCAGTAAGAGTGCACTCAAATGAGCTCCTTATGATTAAAATTATTATGTGATTTGAGGAAGGACAGCATCTACTTCAATGATATCTATGGAGATGAAAAATTACATTTAATTTTACTTCAGATGATAGATGATATCCTCAGACATCTGCATTAACAAGGAGAGGAAATGTCCCATGTGTGCCCCAACTAAACATCGTGTCCTGGGCCCTTTAAAGCACATGTAGCTGAAGATGTGGTTACGGTCTATCAAGACTGCCTTCACTGACAAACCTCAATTGCTCAGTCGTGCAAAGAAAAAAGCGTTCCTGAAATGTTCCTTTTTATTTGATGGATGAGTTGCACATATAATGGCTGGGCATTACCTCTGCAAATAAACCAGACTTGACATTGCCCTGCGCTGGAACATCTGGGACGCCCCAGAGACAGGATCAAAGGCCTTGCGCGTCCTTGGACTCTATCTGTGCCAAACATGCACGGCAAGCTCAAGAATCACTATCCAGCATATTTCAGTCATCATCCTCTGCACTGGCTGAGTTTGTTAGTCATCAGCTATTTCTGTTTAATTTCTTGCAGTCATATTGCTCAGTGTTTTTGTCATGGTAACAGCAAAGCTGAGAGTGGTGCAGCTTGACAGTACAGTAAATCAATGTATGAGCGTATTACTCCACAACAAAATTATATCTTTAGCTAAGTGGAAACACGGATGTTGATGTTAAAAATCAAGCACTAGACTGATTGATCTTTCCAGCACTTTTCCGACTGACACGTCAGACTGAACAGCATATCAGCTACACTCTCATCTGTACTATACTATGGGGGCTGTGCTACAACATAATCCACATTACTTTGGCTTTGTTTGGAGAAAGCCAGCCAACTGCATAACCTTAATTAGTCAAGCTGTATTCATTCAAGTGATTACAATGCCCTGCACAGTAGTGAAGAGAAGCATCTGTCACTTAAATGATTTCTCAATCTTTCCATTCAGTGGAATGAATTTATCATGGGCCCAGACTCTAACATGGCTATTCTTAAAGTACACTGAAGAAAACACACACGGAATACTGAATACAGGTCTGTAGCAAATACAGTAGGCTATATGGTGCATTTTGATTATCAATTTGTACCCAAAATAAACAATAATCTTGTGCATTGTATTCTGATCTGTTAAGTACATTCAAAATGCAAAAAACACATAATGTTAATAATATGAAGTTTCCCAGGGATTGCTTTTTTTCCCCAGGTTCTTGAGTTTCATTATGTTTGCCATTTCTAAATCTCCCCAAGGCTATGCATCTGCTGCTCTCCAGCGTGCACAATTGTGGAAAGAAGCAGGATGTCACTTTTGTGAACTAGCCACAGTGGAGAAGGGAAAATGACGCAATCATCAGAAAAGTGGTTTGGGTGGTGAAGCTGGGGCCTTGTGTGGGGCAGGTTGCAGGGATCGCCTGCACCTCGGCAGATGTGCCTCGGTGTCACTCCACATCCGCAGCCGAATGAATCACCCAACAGATGTTTAACGTCAAGGCCATGCTGTCACGCCAGCCAGATACACACATTACACACATACACACATCCCAGCCATGCAAAGACATGCTTAAACACAGTGCAATTTATTAGAGAGAGTGGCTCCACACGGGGTCAGCTCAAGGCACTGATGTTCACCTTGATGTAACTTTGAGCTTAAAAAAAATGGAGATTTCACTCAACCTAAAGTTTTCATAGAAAGGAAAAAACAGTGATACTATATATACTAAATACACACAAAAACTCTGAAGTGTAATCTGGGCAAATTCGCTGAGTCTCACTGAAATGTTTCTACAGTATAAAGTATTTTCAGACACTCTTTTTGATCTCTGGTTTGTACCATCACTACAACACTGAAAGATAGAAGGCACTTTAAATAACTTCACACCAGCATCAGCACTCTCCCTTCAACTCCTTTTGATGGGACATTTCATGGCAGAATAATGATATTATGTCAAAACTCCATACCACAGATGCCATTTTTATAGAGTTGCAACAAATAGTTGATTAATTGATTCTGGACAGAAAATTATGTTTTAAGTAAATATGTCAAAACCAGGCTGGTTTCAGCTTCTAAAATGTGATGATTTACTGCTTTTCTCATTACTTATTATAATAATCTGACTTTATTATTATTTATGATTAAATCTTTATTGGACCAGGTGAATTCTATTAAGATTACAAGATCCTGGCAACATAGCAGCAATAAGTATTTCACACAACATACGAGCAAACTATTTAAAACACATAAGATTAAACCTACAGTAGCAGCTCACCGAGTCATATGCCTAAACATTCAGATAGGAGGAAATGGATCTAGCCAAGGAAGCAATTTGCCTCTAAACCCTTCACTACATTTTTAAATGCCCTAATCGGGATCAGCTCATCTATATGTAATTCTGTCTGCATATGGTTCCAGGATGTAGAGGCAGAGATGATAAAGGCCTGTTTGCCAAGTTCAGTACGAACCTTGCGGACGGACAGTAAGAGGGTGTCATTTCGGTGCCAACAATAATTACTGGTTTTGACTGAGATATACACACACAGGTGATTAGCTTTGAGTTATGATGTTTGAAGACGTCACCTTTAACTCTAAATAATAATTAGTTGCAGACTTTTATTTTTATCCTTTGTTTCAGAGTTCTTTAGCAGGGTGGAGATGATGAAATGTTATACTATTACAATTAACTACAAAGGTTATATAGATGTTCTCAACAATGTCAGTATACACAGCATGGTTTTATTTTTTTATTGACACGCAATTATTTCAATTATCAACAGAATTACTGAACTTATTTACTTCACAGTTACATTTTTTTTCCTGTACACTATGCCATTTAAGGTGAGCAATCACTCAAAGATTTGATATCTCCCCTCTCCTCCCCTCTCATAGAATCAATCATTTTGTCTGCTGTGGATATTTTTTCAAGTGTGCCTTGGTACCGAGAACATTGAGAATCACTGAGTTAGAAAAGAGCAATTGAAGGTAAGGAGCTTTTAAGAAAGAGTTGCTGGATCTTTGAGAACATTCTTGAGGCCCTTTTCCCCTCTTTTGGAGAAACCCAGGCAGATAAAAGGAAACACTCGGGTGGATTAAAGTGTTCAGAATGTATCAGCATCAAACCACTAGAGTTTTTGCCCTCTACATTTTTCAAACACAGTCAATAGATCTAAATATTTTACTGTGCCCTGGCCGATTTATTGTTTGATGTTTAAAAACTTGTGTGGAATGAAAGAAAATTCATTAAAGAAGAAGGCCCCAGAACGAGGCCCTACGATCAGCTTTGAAAGTCTAGTTTAACTGGGATATTGATCATTCTCTTTCTTCTGTGACAAAGGCCACCAGGGACGCTGGAGGTGTCGGTGGATGAAGGCGCGCTGCCAATAACACCAGACGTGTGTGTATACACTGTAGGTGAGGCTGGGAATTACACTACTGACACAGAAAAATCCAATAACTCAAAAATGACCAAACAAACACCACATTCTTGGTTTCTTGCTGGTCAAAGGAAGATTCAGTGCACACTCTGGTTTGAAAGCAGTAAAGTGAACTTGTGGGGGTTTGATTTTTGAAATTCGTGACATTCATCCAAGACTAAAACATTTGTGGACTTAATTATACAGCTCTTTGTGGCCACTGGAAACAGAAATTTAAAGTCTCTTGCACTGAGCATCCCTAAATTTGTGTAGGACTTTAATCTGACTTCCCACTATTAATCAGGAACTGTTTCCTGTCCTGTCATAGTGAAGAAGGAGCAGTTTGATTACCAACAATGACTCATCTCCCAGATATGTCTTTAAATGACAATCTCACTGCAGTTTATCTCTGCTTAAGGGAAAACTAATTCACTTCACTTGTAATTCACAAATCAGAACAAGGATCAAAGTACACAAACTGTATGTGAGGTCTATTTTAGGGAAGAATCCCACCAATCATTGTAAGTCAGAGGGTTAACTTTGAAGCGTTCAAACTGGTATTATTGCAGGTGAAGATACCTAATGTGGCTTTAACATTCTCTGTATTTTATAAACTATACCACTAACAAGAAATATAAAAATATATTGTGATGAAAGAGAGGTTGTCTCATCTCGGGGCACTAACAAAAGGAGCCTACAAAAAATGCAGACAGAAGAGATTTTTTTTTTTTTTGATACAGAGCGTAGTTGCAAATACGAGAGAAATCTCATTCTAGAGATATTCAGCACGAAAAAGCAAAACTTAATCCACATGAGTTATTTAAGCTTAGATTGCCATCAAAGATAACTCCTCAAGTTCTGGCAACTTTCTCAACATCAGGAGACAGACTAACCACAGTATAATTAATTAAATCTTTGGAATATGCCGGGCAAAGAGTTCTTTTCCCTGAACAGCAAAATATTAGACAAGTAGGACTTTAAAACTGTCAGCAATACTTTGGAGATGGCCAGACTGAGATTAATTACTTTAAGGACAAATCTAAGTGGACATCACCAGTGCAGCAGTGTCCATTGGAAAGAAAAAATTGCAAGTCATACTGTAGCACTGGCAGAATCTCAAAGCATTTTTAGGATTAAGCTAGCACATTTGAATGTTTAGTATATAGATGGAAATCACATAAATATAGTAAATAAGTTAAGTTGTTGCATTCAGCACATATCCTACATAGCTGCATACTGGGATGATTAAATATCTCCACTATGTGAAAGTGCAGCATCTCATACAATTATAAACAACATTCAAGCGTGATCTTTAATAATGACCAGATATGTTACCACCTGACAATATTGCTGCCTTTGAAAAAAATGTGCTTAATTTGATGTCCACTGTGAAGAACCGATCAAAAAATGCAGTGCAATTGTCCTATACGTGACTCGTACCAAATTATCTGGGCTGTAACATTCTGTAATTATGAAATGGCAGAATGATGTACATTACAAGCTATGATAAAGAAAGGAGGGGGCTGTTTTTCAAAATCAATAACGCAAAATTAAATTTTAAAAGGAACGTGCAGAATGGTCACTGTGTAAAACTGTCAAACTATTTTTTTCATGGTATAGGTAAATTCATATTTTATCATCGTAAAAACACAACTAATATTTATATTGCTCTGATAAAGTGCTTTGTAATTTGCTTCTATAAAGTATAACACGACACAAAGTGTGTGCTTTTGTGATAACGCATATGAAAAGCAGGTTTGTTGTGCAAAATATTACTGTCTTTAAAAAATTTGAGAGCTCTGAATCAGCTTTTGGCACAGCTGTGACTATGCAACATGGCCAGTCTAAATACTAAATGTGCCTCTTCTCTTTCCAAGTATCAGTTAGAAACATCTGATCTTTTTCTCTGTTTCAACCATAGCTCTGATTACAATGTCTTTGTGTTTCAGTGTGGTACAAAAACTTCATATACCAAAGTGTGATGGATTTAAAGTACATATTTCTTGTCCAATTTACTGAGTACTAAGTTCAACAGTGTCCACCTGAATCTCTCTGTCTGTCTTGTCCATCATCTCTTCTTGTTCTCTTCTCATCTCCCCTGAACATCTGTCCCTTCTTCTACCAAAGAATTCAAATGGAATTACCAGTCTGCTGCTGAATGAGCAAGTCAGTAAACACACTGACCGGAGATGAATCAGGTCCTAACATGCAAATGCAGGAGAGCAGGCTGGGCAGGCAGATCTGCTGGGCCATTAACTCCCAGGACCAAACGGCTCACTCACTAGGGAAGCTGGTTTTCCTGTATAACACATGTAGAAGTTAAATCAAGAGACAAGCTTGAAGCATGTCAATATGTCTGTGAGTGAGAACATGTTTGTTGCAGCAAAACAAAAATATGGCACAGATTCTTAATGACATTATGAAGTATTGCGCTGCTGGCAAATTTGCTGTAGCCTACAGGTAAACAAATTCTCATTTCATTAAATTGAATTATGCAACTACACTTCAGCTACTGAGCATGTTTTACCTTAAAGAAAAACATATTTGCAAAAGCTCACCAGCAATTCCAAACTATGTTTTTTGAGGTATCATCTGTTTTAAACTAAATCCTTTTTTTCATTCTCTCTATGGCTAATCTTTGAGAGGATGCAACCTGCACCAGATGTACTATAGCATTTGATTGAAACTTGACTGAAATCAATCAAGAAGGCACGGGTTGCAAAACTAGGGGCTCGTTTCCAAGGCAACAGTTTCTGCCATCAGTTGCCAACACTAGTATATGCATTCACATGTTCAACTTATATACTCATATATTGCTAACCTATTTGCTTTGATCAGCTTTGTTTGTTTGTTTTTTGCTTTTCTTTCGTTTTTTGCTATGTGTATTGTTTGAGGATCTATAATGAATACTATGCTTTCATATATAAATTTAGAGAAACAACCAATGGCAATTGAATTAACAATTCAAATCACATAAAGTGAAAAATACATAGCCTGTTTTCATATAAAACTAGTAAATCTGGTTGTTATTGAATACATTTTTATTTCCTCATTGCATCAGTGAAAATGTCTACCAGCACACTGTCCTCCTTTCAAAGTGTGCAACTCTCCTTTGAAAAGACACACAGGACACAGCAGGAGGGGAGGTGTGATGTTCTCTCTTTTTATTGACTGACACGGTTGATGAGGGCCCATCCTGCACTTTGGCAGGAGGGTAGGCAAGCATGCGGAGGTGGCGCCCACCAGGGTGTGAGGAGGGGACGACATGGTCGTCCTTCATAGATATTCCATGCATGGCTTTACCCTCAGCTGCCCTGTCAAGGTCTGTGTATGCCCCTCTGAGGGGGCTGAGACAGGGTCATGGATGACACCCGCCTCTATGCCAGACGTGACAGCACAGCTGGGCTGCTTAATGACAGAGGGGCCTGGCTCAGCTCACACCTGCCCATCCTGGGCAGGGCAGGCGACCTCACAGGGAGAAAGAGAAGCCGCTGCCACGTTCGATGGGCAGATGTTCTAGAGAGGAGACAGCAGAGACAGCTGCACTACAGGGACCCCTCCGTTTCTCTTCTCTCTTCAGTAATTGAAAATCATGTAAAAGGTCAATTGTGTGATACTGGCTGTCCCTCTCTGCAAGTTGTTCCTTTCAGCCAGAACATGACAAAAACAACACTGACTGGATGACAGCGTTTGCCTCAATTACTGCCTATTTAGCTATGGACGTCCACGTAATGATGATATCTGTAAACATTCTCAGTGAATAAATCTGCATATACATAGAGGCGTAAGCCATCTGCTGGAGGCCATGGTTAAGGGTCCCTGAGAGAAACCTAATCATTGGGTACATTACACAGACATTGTTATGACATTTGGACAACAAACGAAGGAAGACTATAAAAAAGTCGATGAAAATAACTCTAAATCCAACCTCTATCAATGTTTGGTGAATGACAGCCCCACAGCCTCTGTGTGAAGAGTCCACAGTGGTACAGAGGGTCAGTGCCTGTCCTGCATACCTACACAGTGACCCTCTCTGTGGGTTTCACTCTGATGAGAAGTGGCAAGGTTTTAACCTCCACAGAATTGCTCTCTGTTTGCAGTTGTCTTAAACAGTACCAGCTACAGATCTGTCACACAACATCAGCCTCTCTGGAATTCAGCAGAGATTTCTAAACCTGCATAGGCAGGGCAATGATCAAAATAGACAATGAAGACTCATCAAGTAACACCAAACAGGGAAATGAGATAAACTTTGGCCACTTTTGCGTGAAATTTGGTTGTTGACTTTCAAGTACTAAAACCTTGGCAATGTGTAGTAGTAGTTTTTTTTTTTTACTTGACCTAGATTAAGGAGAGTTTTATGAGAGCTGGAAAAGATACAGAAGATTTAGATGCTCAGACTGTGACATACAGCTTTTAGAGAGTCTGTCAGTGTTGGAAAAGGAATGGCATGTATAAATGTGACATCTCATCACAAATTTATTTCAGTAATTTAAAAGTTTGAAAAAGTTGTTCCTTTTAATGAGGAACATCCTACAGCTCACCCACAAACATGTGGTTCTGAGGGAACTCTTTAAAACTTAACAAAAACAAGTGCTGTGACTTGAGTACCAGCACAAACAGGAAGGAAACAATATATTCCATAAACTCCCACAAATGAGAATGTTATCAATAACACTTGCGTCTGCAGGAAAACAAAATGAAGCTCTTCAAGATGCATGTTTCTGATTTGACTGACCGTAGCCCTTTGCCAATAACAATGTTACCCGCAATCACGATCCAAACCACACATCCTTGGCACAGCGCACTGTCGTAAATTATGTTTTGATTCTGACCAAATGCAACAGCTTCCTGTCTAGTGCTGTTTTCTCTTATCTTGAACCAAACACAAACTAAAGGATGCTGTTTTTGCTGTGGGAAGGGCATTTAGAAACATTTCAAAAGTGTTGGACACTGCAGATGACAAACTTGGAGAACACGTACCCTCATCATCAAGGAAACTATGACTGCAACTCCAGAATTTCAAAGAAATTCTATCTGTACTCATTAAATTCAATGAAAATCTGTTTGAGACATTGTTGTTGCAACCTGGACTTTACTCCTAATTGTCTCCCTTGTCTACAAAACAAATATGTAACAGTTAAAACAAATATATATTATATTTTTTATAATCACGCTTAAAACTACTGGGCCTCTCAATTTAAGCATGAGTGTTTGTANTGTATGGAAGTGTAACTATGCAACTGCATGTGTGTAGCACACCAGAATGCACATTTCAAAGGAAAGACAGCTCCTGGGCTTGCTGAACTTTTGCTTGTTATCAGGAGCTGAGAGTGAAATGGAGAGAATTGATCTTTTGTCTACTGGAGGTGCACTCCCTTGGGCTGGGCTGCTCGCTTGCTCACTCGCTTGGCTGCCATGCAGAGGGCTCTCTTTCTCACCCTCCTCCTGCCCCCCACCACCTCCCACCCCCACCCCTTGTTCACTCACTCACTCACTCTCTCTCTCTCCTC
>JANJYP010034815.1:0-22103 GCA_024605115.1 Rastrelliger brachysoma
ACGGACAACACAGCAAATGTCTTGTCTTTTATAGTGCCAAACAAATACATGAATTCATTTCACCTGGTCAAAAGTTATTACAGATGTATTTAAATGGGAATAAACAGAGAATTGTGTCCGCAAACAAAATTATTCTAACTTTATGGGCAACCGTTCGCTGCTCCATTTGCACCTCAATATTTCTACATCAGCCATGAGCACACAAACTAGAGAGAGGGCCTTGTGTGATTTTATTGAGTTTCACTGCCGCCGTAGGTTCTCCTACACTTGGAAGGGGAGGGTGAAGAGAGGGGTATTCATTGTTTGCAATCTGCAGTCTTCAACCTTATTGCTAGTTGCCACTACACACTGGACCTTTGAGGTGTTTGTTTATTCTTCACATTAATGCTTTTTCAAATCTACGCTTTTTAGCAAATCGGTCCCTGGAGGTTTATATTTTTGTTGTTAGAGATGGTTAATTAACAGTTACACAGCAGTCTAGAATTAAACATGTTTGAACTAAAGAGGCTTTTGAAGTGCATCATGTACTAAATATGAATACATTTTCTGGTAAATCAATGGCAAGCTCATTTCCAGTAAATAACCTTCTGCACAACAATCTCCCATGTTACACTATCAGCAGGGGAAATGGTTAGTTGATTCCATGTAGACAATAAGTTTGTGTGTGCATGTGTGTGCGTGTGTGTCTGTGTTCTTCAGGATGTATACATTTGCATTCAGCAGTGTGTTAGCTGTAACCTTAGATAAGTTGAGTTTATCTGACCTTTCACTTCTGCTAGAAGGCAGACACAGACACAGTGTTGCAGATATTTTCTTTATTCCGAGGCAGCTGATTATTAAGAACTTATTCTCAAATAAATATCCAGGTTCATTATGGCATCTTTAAAGAAAGATATAGTATTTATAATTTGGAACTGAGGAATGTAAGGCAATGACAATAATAAAGCAATAATAATGCATGTGCATTTGCCTTTGTCAACAGACTAAACAAACCCCCCTGTGCCAGTAACCTCTGAACTTTGCCCCCTTATTCACTGACAAAATTCAGAGAATTGGAGAATTAGACAAGCAGTCAGTGCCTCCATCAGGTACAAATATATGTTACTTCTGTGTTCACTTTAAAGGGGCTTATAATGTTTTCCCTGATTTTCAGTTTCATAATGATACAGTGTTGTATGTAGAGGTAACCCCTGTACTGACTTCAGATTGCTCTGAACACACAGTTTCCAGCACATTTTCTGCTTTGAGCCCAAGCCAACGTCAGCTGTTGAGGGATTTCTTTATATGGTCATCCATCTGCTCTATACACAAAATGCAAATTTACTGCTCCACCAAGATTATGGCATTCTTCCATAGTTTTGGGGAAAATCATACCAAGCCATGACTCAAGTCGAGCTTGTGAATGCTTTTCCATGGTATGGCACAGGAAAGTAAATTAAGTTTTTTAAGTGTGGTGGTCATCTATCTCTTCATCAAACATCTAACCATGGCTGTTTCTTATTTCTAATACATTCACTGAACAAATAGCTCCAAATAGATAGGTAAATAGAGAAATACTTTAATAACCCTTTACAGGAAATTGCAGAGTTACAGCAGCAACATACATTCAAATAATTATTGCACACAGAAAAATAAAAACACTTATCTATCTACATAAAAAGTTAAGTAAATATAAAACTAAGCTAAAAGATAAACAATGCTAAACTAATTGCTACTAAAAGTAAAAATAAAAAAGCAAACAAAAAATAATAATAACCAGAAATGCACTCAGAGAGCACAAACCTCCATCAAGGCAGTGGGCGCATGTTGTCCTCATGTTGTTGTTTCCACCGATTTCTTTGTGCCACTAAAATTACACTTATTCGATAAGAAATTATTTTAAAAGCTTTCAATATGAAGCAGTAAAGCAGACTGGTGGTAGCAATTCTGATGTGGCTGACTCCTCAGCAGGCTTCCAAAAAGCTGGCTAATTAAAACAGTGTGTTGAGGAGGGGGGCCTTAAAGACATAGGAGCTAAAACTGCCTGTTAGGAGACAAATGCTGAAGTAAAAGGCTGCCCAAAGAGCCAGTCTAAGATAAATGAGGAGTTTTCAGAAGTGTGAACCATGCCAAGCTACTTTAGTGGAGTCCAAAAAACTGCAGAGCTGGAAATGAGCATAACAGGTCACCTTTGAAATCATTGTAAATACCATGGCAGAGTTTTATCTGATCACCCATAAAAACTTGGAGGAGCTCAAACAACATCTGTAATCCTCCTCCAGCTGTCTTGGTATTCTGCCAAGAGGCTGCATGGCCTCAGATCTACAAATTGTCAACATGTCTTTTCTTTCAGGTGTATTCCCATATGCCCTGTAAACTATATGAAGTCTCACCTTAAAAAGGACATTTTAGACATCTCACTAATAAACAGTTAAAAGTCCTGATCAAACCTCCCATTTTTAAGTAAAAGCATTGAAAAAGAGTTTTTCCAGTTAGAATTTCAACCACAGCAAGCACTCCAGTTAAGGTAGTTCACTGACATCCACTTTACCCTCCTGTTGTCTTACTGTCAACTGTGCAACTTTTGTCCTCCTGGGTCAAAATTGATAGCTTGTTTTTTATAAATAATTTTATCTAAAGGCGCCTTTCAAAGCACTCAAGGACACCTTACAAGGCATAAAACAGTACATCAAACAATACAAACATTGATATTGAAGTTAGCATAATTTTACAAAGATGAATAAATTAATATAAATGTGACTGTATAATGGAATAGCTCAATGAATTAAAAAAAAACGTTTTAGACCTTTTTAAGCCAGCTTAATTTAAAAGGTTTTACACATATTTTAAAAATATTTCTTTGCTTTTCTGTTTGGGGCCATGAAAACATTGACATTTTTTTCTTATTGACCCTAAATTTTAATTTTTATAGGCCTCCACCAAATGGTTGAGCAGACATTAAAGCATATATGTATCAGAGGGATTTGGAAAAAACTTTTCTATGCATTTACCAAGACACCAGTACTGTAACAGTGTCTTC
The DNA here is from genome assembly GCA_024605115.1 of Rastrelliger brachysoma. Taxonomy (NCBI): domain Eukaryota; kingdom Metazoa; phylum Chordata; class Actinopteri; order Scombriformes; family Scombridae; genus Rastrelliger; species Rastrelliger brachysoma. Next base: position 3,020 of record JANJYP010034815.1, read on the forward strand.
GGAGGTCCTAAAATATGTATCTGAAAGGTGCAGCTGATTCAGAAAGCTGCTGCTCAAGTCTTCATTAAGGCCAGGAAAGTTAATCATATCACTTAAGTTCTCAAATTTTTACATTGGATTCCTGTCTATCAAAGAATTTATTTCAAATGTATTACTGTTGGCTTATATAGCACTGAATGGTTTTGGGCCAAAAAAAAAAATGTCTGATCTGCCGCCACATTTGAATCATCAAGACCTCTCAGGCCATCTGGGACTGGTCTGCTTTCTGTCCCCAGAATCAAAACTACATATGGAGAAGCAGTGTTCAGTTTTTATGCACCACATATCTGGAACGAACTCTGAGAAAACTGCCGATCCATTGCAACTCTAAGTTCTTTTAAATGAACGCTGAGGACTTTCCTGCTTGTTGCTGTTTATTAAATCAAATTTGAAGCTTTACGTTCATTTCTTGGACTGCAGTATGACTTTTACTCTTTCTATTTTAGCTTATTATTTTCTATTGTCTTAAATCCTCAGTGATTATTAAATTGTATTGAAATGGATTGTAATAATGTATTTCTTTATGTATTTTGTCTTAATGTAGCCTATACTGTTTCACATTCACATAGTGCACTTTGAAACGCCTTGATGTGCTGTACAAACAAACTTGCCTTGCCGAGTGACCCCAAACTTTTCATCTGTTATCTCAAGTGAAACCTTCCTCCTGCTTTCCGCCCATAGTTCACTCCAGCCTCCTGAGCAAACAGAGAGAGATAAACCAATTTGGTGTGATGGTCAGAAGGAGAACATGTGTCATTGCTGCCTCTCCCTTCCTGGGCTTTAAGTCACCGTGCATGCTCCTCAAAAATGGAAAGGGAAGGGTTGGGTGGGTGCTTCCTCTGTCCGCTAGGTTAACGCAATCAAGTTTGTTTTCCTGCTAGAGGGATTCATGGGGAGTATGTTTGTGTGTATACCTTCAGCATGGCTGCTCAACAGAGAAACTTTCATTGGGGGGAGTATTTGATGGCGGGATATCCGTGAAGATGTAAGGATAAGCTTAAGAACGAGTACAGGAGGATTGTCTCCACATCCTTTAAACTGCTACTTTATATGCTGATGAAGTAGTGATCCAATTTGTAAGCCATGCTGGGGAGAAAAAAATGACAACAAGAAAAATACTTTGTGTCCTTGCTTTTTGTAGATGTTATATGTGGAATGTTTAAGCTATAGCATCTAGCTCTGGGGTGTCTGTACCTGCATCCTGAAGGATATAACTCAAACTCTTGATTTAAAGGAAACATTTTTCTGGGTTTCTCTTTTACACACATACTGTAATGTCAGTACATCTTTTAAACATGGTTAAAGATCCAAAGATTCAGACTAACATATGTAGAAATGCTCCCTGCAAGCTAAAAGTCCAGGCCTCAACTGGACTGTAGGCTATGCTTCATTTGCAACATTTTTCTACTTTGCTGGTGAGCTGATGTGCGCTAGTCACACTTGCCCATAAATGTATATCTCTTCTGTAGTTGTGGTTTCCAAGGTTTTTTACAAGGTTTTCCATATGTTGTCTGCATTGTCCATTGTCACATTTCAGATTGATTTAAACATATATGGATGTGAAATTTGAGAAATTGATATTTCTAATGAAGAACAATAATGAACAATAAGTTTCAGTCAGAGGTTGAACTGAGGAGCTGCATAAAGGGCCAATATCAGATGAATAAGGTGTTTATTGGACTGTAGATCATGCAAAGATATATCAAAATTATGGCAAATGCTAGCTTGAAACATTTTTTAAAGACAGAATAATAAAAAACTGCACCACCTGCAATCATCATTATGTATCAATCATCTCTCGCTGCTTTCTCCTACTCCTTCTTTCCCGGAGCCTGCTTGAGTTTTGCCATTAAAGGAGAGTTTTTCCTAGCTGACGCCAAGAACTTGCTCATGGGAGATTGCTGTGTCTCTGTAAAATAAAGAGTTCTGTTCTATGTGAAAAGTGCCTTGAGATAACTTCTGCTGTGATTTGGCGTTATATATATAAAACTGAGTTGAATTGTATAAAATAGTTAGATTATCCCACAGAGTTCTTGACAGTCAGTACCAGGTGCTTCAAGTAGAGCACAACCAGTTTAATAATCAGTTTCAGCCCAGATGAAGCAGAAAGGTCTACTCACTGAGTGATCCAGTGTTATTTATGTTTCTTGACAAATGAGCCTGACTTGCAGATTGCCTGTAGCTTTTAAGGACAAATCTCTGTTGCTCAATCCCAGAACTTCAACTCTTGAGAACTGATACCCACAATCCTTATCAAACACAAGCTAAGAGCAAAGATTGGTGTGCGCTTTTTGACTAAAAATAAACTTTTTGCCAGGTTATCACCAGCAATTATGTTTGATTTTTGCCATTTTTTTTTCAAATTAAAAATGCTTTGAGGACTGTTGTGCAAGGATCATTTTACAGGCTGTCTTTATGAGTTTATTACTGGTTTACATTGTTGACTTTCAGATTCCCATACTATGCTCTGAGATCAAACAAAGAGATTTAATGAAACATCTGTAAAATAAGGTCATCATAAAAATAGCACAATGAAATAAGTCCTTTCCTTTGTCATGAACACACCTATGTGGTTAGCCATAGTCAAAGTATCTGCAACTGTCATCAGCATTATTCATTTTATGTACCATTCAAACAACATTAAAGCAGATTATGTTATGGTATGTATTATTTTACATGACCTTAACTTATGTACCCTGACCACAGCACACTTCAGAGCACTAAGGTGGCCAGTATATAACAATAATTGCCTGTGAAAATCACCTCTAGGGAGAAATGGATCCTTTCACTAGTCATAACTTAGTACTTTATGGAAGAAAACATGTCACTTCAAAACTCCAGAAATGGGACCCCAGGGGCACTGGTGACATTTCAAAATGACAGTTGGGGGTTATGAAAGAATAAAAATACAGATTTATTCTCAATATTTGTGGTGATTTAATACCTGGAGCCCACAGAGTAGAATAAAGCTCCCCTCTCGACTTCATAAAAAACTCAAATCCACCTGATTTAATCTTTAATATTTGAAGACTGTGGATGCAAGGGGACTGCTGAACCAACACAGGAGGGTTTAATATTCTCTCACAACATGTGCTCTCAGAGTGCGGGGGTTTGTTTTATGAAAACAAGCAATCCAGTTCTAATTAAACTTGCTTTCAGAGATCAGACATAGAGATTTCAACTTATTTATTTACAGTTGTATTTTCTGTATAAATGTATATATTTTCAAACTGGCTTACCCTTATGTTTGGTATCTACATTTTGTAACTACATTTTCCATTTCTATCTTCATTCATTGCTATGATCAAATTATTTGACCTATAGTGAATTGATTTTTTGCAATGACACATTAAACCATATGTAACACAACTGCTATGCAATTTAAGTCTAAGAAAGTTAACCCAAATCTGGCAAACTTCAGAAAGCACTATGAAACGCACTGAGTCATGAAGTGTTCCCCTTTAAGTGGGAAGAGTTTTACATGCTGGTGGTGCTTCAAATACAACACCAACATCAGCTGCTGAGCATTACTCAGCTGTGGAAAAAAAAGTAATTGTAAGAAACTCTTTGGTGCTGTCTTGGCAGAAAATAAATTTGTTATAAAAAAAGAAAAATATTGCTAACTCTATTACATGATCCAAGTGGGAGTATGGTTCCTGACCCCATCTGGGTTTCCAACAGCTGTTGGACCGACTGTGGAGAGTGCTAAAGCATGGAGCAATATCAACAAATTCCCTAAAATCCTTGTTCTCACTGAAGAACCACTGAAGGATTTAAACTGCAGTGCAGTGCAAGCCAAGTAACTGGGGTGCACACAGATGTAGTTATGTACATAGAAGTTAAAACATGTGCACTTGTTCACAAGCTTTAACAGACATACATACTAACTGCCCGTGACATTTCCTCTTCCTGACTTTGAGGTCAGGTGGTGTCCGGAAAGGATTTGACCAGTGTAACTCAACAGGGAGAAGTCATGAATCCACACTGACTGTTAACTAAACAAAACCAACACCAAACAGTTATAAGTTATCAGCTCACATTTCAGTTGAGTTCACATAACTAAACAAAGGTAACTAAAATCCACAAGTGAACAAAAAAATGTAGACGCAAGAGCTGTGACTGGTCCATGGTACAACACCATTTCTATATACCACCTTTTTTAAATCGCCACTGAAAATGAACATAACAAAGGTGAACTAAGAGTGAGCAGAGAGGCACAAACAAACTTCTCAAGCCTTAGTTTTGAAATCTCAGTACAATGAAGTCACCATTTGTATGTGCCATGACATACTAGGGTACTTTTTAGAACAGTGCTCTAAACAAAAAAGTTATGATGACAGTCATTGTATATGCCATATGAGCCTTGAGTGGAAGTCTTGACAAAGAAACATGAATACCGTCATGAACACATCAGGAAAAATTGCTTGCCCCATTAAGAAAAGACCTGTGCAAATGATTTCAAAGACACACATCCTGACCATACCGCTGTTCAATTAACCTCACTCACATAATGGACGGAAGTGAGTGCAGGAGTTTGATGGGTTACAGCTCCCTGGAGACATACAGGCCTACAGTGTGAGGCCACTACCTAATACCTAAGTGTTTTCATTCAGCCTTTAAATATTCTTTGAGGGTTTTTCCCTTCTTTTCTGCTGCTTTTTCTGCTGCTGGTTGGCAGTATAAAAGACTAATATTGACTTAACTGATGTGTTTTTGTTTGGCATGGGAACGCTTCAGGCTTTGTCTGGTGCTGGTCGCTTTGAGTGACTTGGCAGACAGGCCTGGCATATAGCCAGCATGTATAGCTGCTATTAATGGACTCAGTTATACTGTTCTGCTCATCAAATAAGAGAAGTGGGAGTGGGGAGCGATATTGGTATAAGTTGCTATAATTTGGGCTAGTGTATTTGAGCAGCACTACTTTAAAAAATGATAATGGAGTTATTGGTGTTATTCATCATGCTATTATGTCATAGGCAAAAAAAAGAGTATAATAAATTTTAAAGATTAGGGAGTTTTAACCGGTGTTCTACTGGTTTCCTGAAGTCTGATTACAGTTCCAAAGAAGCAGGTATTTGTGTTTTTATCTCATTTGCCAGGAAACATCCTATGAGACTGACAAAAAGGGACAGAGTAGAAAAAATATGGATCACAACTGAGGAGCAAGGATCAACAGGCTTTCTGCCAGGAGATTTCATGAGCTACTCCATCAACAGGGATAGAGGCACGATAGGGAGTTGTGCACCACAAAGTAAACCGCAAATCCCCACGAACCTTGACTAATCTTTTTCTCAGTTTTACCGAAAGTATTTGAGAGACAAATACAAACACTGCCAGTTTTTGGAGGAGATCCACCCAGCAATGAGTTTCGACAATGTAACAAATCAGTGTTGTTTTTCAGACTGTTGAAGGGTGTTCCCTTTTTGGGTTACATAAGCTTTGTTTGCAGTTCATCATTGGGTGGATTTTCCCTAAAATAAAGTAACCGGTCCTGTGGGTGATTCAATAATTACAGAAACAATGTTTCTCTAAGATTTTTTGCCCCAAAAGTTTGTGCCATTACAGATAGTGTTTCAACCAATATTTTAACGTGAGCTGTAAATAAAACTATAACAGCATTGCAACAAAAAAATGTGCTGAGTAAAACTAAACATTAGTTAAAACTGTAGATGCCAATATAAACCTTGTTAGAAATGAATTGTCCATATAAAATGAATATTGTTATGTAATTTTGGTGAATATGCTTATTCACATTTCCTGCCAAGAGTTGGATTGGATACGACTCTCAGATGTGCCTATTCAATATGAAACTGGAGCTGGTTTAGCTTGGCATCAGGAGGAAATAATTAGACTGACTCTCACTAAAGGTACCAAAGTTTGCCAAGGAGCATAACTAAAGCTCATTAATGAACACTTTATGTTTGTTTAATCAATACAAAAACCAAAGTGTAAAAACAACAACTTACCAGGGGTATATGTGCCAAACTATTTCTTGGCTAGGACCATCAAATTCATAGTACTCTCTGCTGGTTGTCTGGCAACTGGACCAAGGCAGGAAAATTATCTGGTTTGTAACGCCTCATAAAAGATGAACTGATGTTTTTGCTTTTTGGTTTTTGTACACAGTAAACAAACAAACAAGATTTAAAGTGTTGCTGGATTTGCATATTTTTCTGCCTGCAATACAAAATGCACTATTTTCAGTATAATATTTGATCCTTGTTTGAAATTAAATTAATAATTAAATTAATATTTGTCTTGGTATGAATATTGTAATTCAGAGTATTGCTATAGTATTTAGAAAAATATGCTGTTTTGCTGTCATACCAGGAATCAGATGACAGTTGATATCGATTTCACTTTGTTTTTTGTTCCTACATTTGTAAGCATAATGCGAGTCTTGTTCAGAAACCACAAAGACTTGGTTCCTGCAATCTAAGACTTTCTATAACAATGTGGTCTCGCTGAAAACAAACAAAATGCACTGATATGTCTGTGGCTGTTGCTGTTCACTCACAAACAAACAAGGGTATAAACAACAGCAGAAACAATCACTGTACATCTTGGAACAACCTAGGTTTATCATGGTTGGTATCTAGTTGTCATGACAGTCATGTAAATTTCACTTGCACATTCCTGTGGTATTAAGGAACTCATGGATCCCTGGCAGGAATTTCCCCTGGCCCGCTGTCTGTTTTTCCTTCTGTGTCCCTGCCCTGCCTATGGAGGTGAAGCAAAGTTCAACCACACCAAATCTGGAATTTGAAAGAGCATCTTTATTTTTCACATAGTGTTCCTCTGTGCTGTTCGTGGCATTAGAGATAGGCATAATGAAAGTAAAAATGATATGTGTGAATGTGCTTGTGTGTGAGGGTGGAGTTATTTCACAATAGGCTGGACACTAATTTGTATTGAATCCTTTGTGTTTTACGAAGATAGACTACAATGTTCAGCAAACCCATTGAGACATAAAGGAAAGGATAACCGTTGTTATTATCATAGAATATGGCCATGGGGAGTATCACTTTACTTGCAGACAAAGGATAAGAAAAACCTGTAAGCAGAATCCTTAGATAATACCAGCAAAAACAAGGTGTGATATATGTCATCACCTTGGCAACATCTCTGTTTCTGACATCAGGGACTAATTCTCATAGCCCTTCCCAGAGTGATTTATGAGTAAATGTAGACTATACTCAACAGCACCTTTACTCCCTAAGCTTGTGTGAAATCATGCATAAGAATTTTGACATATTCAGTGATGGCAAAGATCAGGAGAAGGGAGACATGGGTTGTATGGGTGGGGATTCATGGTCTTCTTTCTCAGTCATTCCTGATATAGATGACATAGATATAATGTCCAGATGTTCTTGCATGTTAGAGTGGACACTCTGATAGCTTTCCTATCGGCCCCACAGTTTTCCTGTTATCTCTGCTGCAAAGGATTACACTAAGTGGAAAGGATAAATTGAATCATTTGATGACTGAATGAAAATGTGGCTGTTTAAAGATGTTGAGGTAACTGTAGAGGGGACCTAATCATTATGGTGCTTTATATAAAAAACTATTTAATTTATGAAATCCTCTGTGAGGCTTGTGTCTATGAGCAGTGTTATGACTCTGTTAACTGCAGAGGTTTCTTTTTACCACTAAAATTTTGACTTTTCACCAGAGTCTTAACTGAGTTATTTCCACACTTCTGCTCCTATTTTAAAAGTCAGTATTGTGTCCCAGCAGAGCGACACACTACCGCCACTTTATGACACAACTTTCATCACCACAGCATTCAATTTAAGACATTTATAGCTGCTATTTTCACTCCCAAGTTCAGCTGTGACCCTTATGCTGGAAGAAAAACTGAGTCACAAAATATGATTTAACCAGGCAAAAGTTTACACATCTCCAACTTTGACATTTAAGTACAGTATTTCGTTGAATTGTACTTAATACTACTCTCTGCTCAGCCATTGCAGTGAAAATTCTTTGGCACATGGCAGCTATATCAGGACCCCTCTCACTCTCTGTGAACACAGGAGTGCCTTATTCTTCAGCCCAAACTGCCAACCCCTTTATCTCACCTTCATCAGGCAAACACTAACTGGAACACATCCTCATCAATCACACCAAGTGTTAGAGTCTTCCACAAGAGAAGTTAGGACAGGACACAAAACTTTTATGAAAGGCTTGGTGGAGAGGTAAGGGTTGTGAGGGTGAATGTGGCTGCACTTGGCAGACACATTTCCCCCTGGATTTCAGCCACTAAAATGACCTAGAAAGCTTTGTAACTGCATCCCAGGTTGAGCTGAAACTATGTTTGTCACAATTCTGGTATTGTTAAAATAGTTGTTACTATTGTATGCTTCAGCCTTCCATGAAATAAAGCTAGTCTAACAGAACTCTGCATCGATACATACACACATACATAATAAAATGTATTCAAATTGATGAAACAAGAAAAAAAACTAGCCAATTATACTAGATTTGGTGTCTAGTAAGAGTTTGATATGGACTTTTTAAAAAAGGACCAAACTTTGCCCTTCAGAGCAAACCAAACACTAAAACTTAGTAAGATAAGACCATGGCGTCTGTCTTTTGAGAAGGAGCAGGTCATGGGAATAGGTTCAGAGAAGCAAGACCAAATGTACAGTAAAGTACACATGACTGATGCTAATGGAAGAGTAGAGCCGATAATGTTACTCAGGACTATATGTCACGAACACCTTTACCTCTGCACTGGACTACACACACTAATTTCTTTCAGTCATCACAACTCAGTTTATGAATGAAAGAGGGTAAGGTCATTGCATGAAAGTACAAATCCTCTAGCTGATTGAACTATGCATGTAAACATATTTAAGCCTACCTGAAGCTTTTACTGAGCCTGCCTTTTGTGAGAAAGGGCAAATTGTGCTGCCATATGCTCTCACCCACTGGTATGACATGCACGCACACATTTCCAGACAAGCACGCATGGGTGCACCCTGCACTTTTACAGCCACACAGAAACCAGCATACACATGTGCTGAGACATCATCTGTGGAGCTCAAGTCTTGATGAATGTATGAAGAATTTGAAAGAAAAGGCTTTAGCCTTTGATATCTGTGTATCTGTGTTTCCATGACAAGGCCACCTACTCAGCACTATTTATATACAGTCCTGCAAACATAATCCACATAGTGGGAGAAGTCGGAGGGGGTGTCTGGTGAGGAAGTGGTGGAAAAAATGTATGAGGGTTTAATTAAAAATGTGGATTAAAGACTGAAAATAATGCTGAGAGGGAGCAGATATATTTTTAAAACCTCAGAGTCATGCGAAAGGGCACCTGTGTGTGTGCCTGTAGGTGACCTGTGTTTTATGTGTGTTACTTTGTCCAACAATAGAGCTAGTTCTGTGTGTGTCCAGTCTATGGCCTGGTGTGAATCAGGTTCAGTGCCTGTGTGAGTCCCAACCATGATGGATGATGCCTGGAAGCTGTTCATAAGAGTGCTGTCTGAACAGCTACCAGACAGTTGCAGATGATGGATGCATTCGAGTCTGTGTACATGTGCAGATAAGTTTGGGTGTGAATGAGTGACAGGTTACTGATGGCTGTTGTGTTTCAGGTGTTATTCGAGCTTTATTGATTACAAGTTGACAAGCATGTGAAGGAAAGCTATTTAATACTGTAGCAGAAAGTGGTGAAACACACACCTACTCACGCCTCCTCCCTTAAATTTCTGTTTGTTCAAACCTCCTACTTCTCCTATAGAATTACAGCAGCGAGACTCGAATCATACACCAAATGTAAGGTCAAAATGGGAAGCCCAGTTTGGGTTGCAGCCTTTAGTTATGACATTTCAACCCCAATGAAAATGTTCATCCATCAATCTGTGACACACACAGGTATGGGTTTACAGACCAGACCAAAACCTCAGAGAGCTGCTCCACATGAAGCTGAAGTAAACAGATTTGTAACAAAACCATTTAAACAAAGAGTCTTTGTTTTATACAGGTGAGGGCTGTAACATATATCTTAAGTTTTTTATAGCCAATTTTAGTAATATTTTATCTTAATAAGGAATTTGTCCAGTGAAGTATAACCTTTCAGAACTTCTTAGCTGTAAATCCACTTAAAGTTCACAACATAAACAAGGTATCTAATGGCTCTTCTTTTCACCTGTGTACACATTTCTGTGTGAGGTTTGAATCTTTATTTGAGCATTTTTGCACAAATTCCAGTGTAAATTTGTCTTGCCCCTATGCTGTTGGAGAGAAGCAATTCAAAAGAATCCAAAATGAAAATGTTGAATTAATTATGTGTATTTCTTTTTTTCATGTTTTCCTAACAAGATCTTCATTTTCATCAAGGTTTTTTCCTCTCACAAAATAAGACAAAAAAAACCTTCCATTCACTCTTTCTTGTAACATTTTTCACATTTTTTAGCTCTGAGTCCCAAATTATGTCTTTTTGATGTTCCACGTTGCTATGGTAATTTAATTAGACAGTTCTGAAAACCTTCAGTTTTTTTTCTGTGGGATGAGAACCTCAGGAAGGCTGTTTTCATGTTCAGTAAATCTTGTGCTTGGCTGCTGATTCCAGTGATGCTTTAACTAAGCCACAATTTATTAATCTTCAGCACTCCAGTTAAAAATAAAGCATAGATACCTGGGGGAAGACAATTGCTGCTCAGTTCTGTTTAAGGAATCAACCTTATTTACTACATTTCTACACCCAACTTATGATCTTCTGTAGTGATGCTAGATGATGCTAATGGTCTAATTAGCTGTGTGAAAAGGTCTTTATCTTTTCTGCTTCAAAATTTGTCTTTTAAATAATGAACTAGCTGCAGCTGTGACAACAGTGATGCCTGAAGGCAAATAAAACTGGTAAGTGATACACGAGGGTGACTCAAAACCTCTGCTAGGGTGAAAAGGGGACAGCAGAGGACAAACCCTGGGTTCAGCTTCTGAAAATCTATTCATAACAAAAGGCCAGAAGGAGAATACAATCCTTGGCATGTTTTCATTCGGTCAATTGTGTGGTAGAATGTTGAGATTTGGTGTCACACACACGCACACACACATATACATACACACTGGGCGTGTCAGCTCTCAGCCTCCCCACCCAACCCACTCTCTCCCTCAACCGGAAACTACAGCTTCCTCTTCCATTCATCNTTACACACTGGGCGTGTCAGCTCTCAACCTCCCCACCCAACCCACCCTCTCCCTCAACCGGAAACTACAGCTTCCTCTTCCATTCATCTTACTGCGATTTTGTTTTATTTCTCAGGAGCTATTTTACAAACTCATTTGTCAAGCCACACAAAAGTTTATTGAGCCCTGTGAAACCAAGCTAAGGAAAACAGTAGCAAGGAAACTGTCTTTTTATACACAGAGAAGGATCAGAGAAACAACAATCAGAACGATCTTGACATTATAGAGTTGATGTCAACAGCAGCAAACCTCAGCCACAATGGCATGCCTTTTAGTTTCAGAATGAAAATACAGTGGAAACAGTCAAATGTAGTTCCTCATGTTTGTGTGGGTATATGCTATGTGGGCATGCTCATTTTGTATTCCCTCTCATCACAACAGGGTGTACAAAGTACATCATACACATAAACTAACAGCCAAAATAATTGTGCTAAAGAACATAGAGGAAGAGCTGTGTGAGTTCCAGGGATGTGGTGAAAATTTCACTCCTGCAGGAGGAAGAAAAGAGTTGGAGGATGACGAGTGCCTCTTGTTGCAGCCAAGACGCCGTGAGGTGTGTTTGCTGAATGTCATACAGACATTAATTTTCACCTCAGGGTATAAATTGTGTGTGTGTGTCATTGTGAGGGTGAAACTCCCTGTAAACTGATACCATGCAGAGACTATCGTTCTAGTAATCAGAAAAAAGAAAAGGAAAGCGAGAGGGAAAGAGACAGAGATGTTTTTCTTTTCTTTTTGGTGACAGACATAAATACCGACACATTCTGTTTATACAATGGGGTGTCTGTGATGAACAATATCAGCTGCAGATGGGTAAAGATGGAGAAATGTAATGGAACCACATTTGCGGCAGTCGAAACACAAAAAGGTGAAAGTGCAGTAGTGAATGCAGAGGTTACTGTAGTTTCTAAGTCTTGGCATTTTTTATACAAGTTGAAATGAAAAATATAAAAACTCCACACAGAGTGTGTAGAAATATAGTGCGCTCACCCCCATGACCCTATAATGGAATCAGCAGTTGAGGAGAACAAATATATACAGTTAAATCATGAGAATTAATTCATGCCATCTCTTTTTCTGTGTTCACCCCAATGATTTTCTTGAGTTAATATTGACTTGGGGATATTGCTTTACATGAAGTGTGTTGAAGAATTTGGGGTTTTTCTAATGATATTTAATGATTTCCAAACAAAACTCAAATAAGATGTATTACATCTTTGGCAACATCTACTCTGTAGTTTTGTATTTTGTGGTGATGAATAAATGGGTATTGGCATGTATTCAAACAGTACATTTCACTTTGGGTTAGAAACCATCAGTGATTTGTGTGTGTGTGTGCGTGTGTGTGTGTGTGTGTGTGTGTGTGTGTGTGTGTGTGTGTGTGTGTGTGTGTGTGTGTGTGTGTGTGTGTGTGTGTGTGTCTGTGTGTGTGTGTGTGTGTGTGTAGCTAGTAACTTCAGTTTAGGGGCTTTCCATTTTTTCCCCTTTTTGTTGCAAGGTTCCAAGCGCCATAAAAATGCTAGAGTTTTAATTTTCATATTCTTTTCAAAGCCAGAATAAACTATTACTGACACTCTTTTGTTTTGTTGGGGTTGTAAAATTTTCATTTTAAAGCCTGCATAATGCAAAAGTACACCTCTTCATGATGATTGCATTATTTCCAAGCCTCACAAGGCCTGTTTTTCAGCAAAAATGAATCTGTGGCATGTCTTGCAGAGAAGAAAGACAGACAGGCAATTGCAAGTTTATGAAGCTTATAAAAGTGGATTCTGGCACAGTGATGTCATATTGACCTGACTGGGACGTTCTGCTTTTGTCTGAATAAACAGGCGTGACTTTTTTCTGTGGAAGGCCAGAGTCTGACCCCAAACAGGAACCAAGAATGACATTTGTCTACTCAAACATCATCACAGACAAAACAACACTCACAGCCAAAAATGTGCTTTTTTTGTTACTTTCAAAAAACAGATAGATTTTACTTTGGATTTCAGCTGTCATTACACCCTGGCAGAGGAGTCAAAAGTGCGTCATCACCTTCAGCCAAAATAAGCTATCATTACTTGAAGGCTGTCAGGGATGTTGGCTGGACTGTTAACCATTAGGGACTGGGTCCAAATTCTTCTCCTTTAAAACTGTTAAGAGCATACCTCTGAAAAGACTGGTTCCATTGACTTGTTTTTCTCCTTGCATGTTAGGACTTCACATTGCTTAAAACCAAGATAAGAAATCCTTTAGACTCAGAGATTACTTCCTAGTTCAAACATTTCATTGGTGAGTCAATGTTTCAAACTAACTAATATCANGAATCCTTTAAACTCAGAGATTACTTCCTAGTTCACATTTCATTGGTGAGTCAATGTTTCAAACTAACTAATATCAGGTCAGGTTCAAGTCAGACTAAAGTTTTGTTTCATGAAATTGTGGTAACTTAGCTTTCAATGTATGACATGATCAAAAAGAGTGGGATCGAAACATGCCTCATGTGTTTTCACTTTTAGTAGGACTACCAGACTGATAAAATATAAAACTTTGTGGCTATCTAACAGGAGTCTAGGCTAATTTGGTGCCACTAGCCAAAGGGAAACACAACTAAGCAATGCAAAGTACATTAGCTTTACACTCTGCTCATATCATCTTCATGCTTGGAACTCACGCAGATTTTTATACACCTTGTTTTCCTAACTCAGCATGAGATGATGTTTGTGCAACTGCTTCAGCTTCAAAAAAATCTCTCTCAAAAAAATCTTCCTCACACTGACCTATGTGTTTGGCAAAATAACCCCATCAATTGAAGAACTGGCAATGACCTGTTATCCAATAAGAGATGAGTATTTCCACATACTGTATTTTCCTGTAAATACTCTCAGAATGGTCTTGCCACTGTTCAGTTTACTGAGGATACTAAATTACAACTCTACTTAGAGTGAGGAAAAAGTCTTTGGGGGCCCAGGCCAGGCGACGCCCATGCAGTAAGTGCTGCAAAACTGAGACAAAATTTCTGAGTATACTTGCAGCTCTTGTGGTGTTATTGCTTGTCATCCAATTTCATTATATTCACACCATGGGTATAACTTAATATGAAAAGATGGGAGGACAGATTGGGTAAATAAGCAATGGTTAAATATATGTAACTTAATCCTTTCACATGGAGTTAAATCATCTCCCTCCTCACTTCAAACACATTACTGAGTGCTTAAAGTAGGCATGATTGATATGCATATAATAACACAGTCAAATGGTTTGTATGGATTTGTGTGCCTCTGTAACCCGTAAAGCAGCTGCCATCTCTTCTCTGACACGACCCTGAAGTTTCATCATTGGCTCTGACATGAGCGTGCTGCTGGATGATCGAGTGGAGGATGAATTTAAAGTTGCACACCAGGCTTAGCTCTTAAAGCCGACAGGATGTTGGATATATTAGGTGGTGTCTAAACACCAAAGCCATGGCTTGGGCACAAAGTGTGGTATAAATCAGCCCGCAAATAACAAGCCTTCACAGCCATGTGCGTCCTGCTTACATAGTTACATTTTGGGATCTGGAAAGGATTAGAATGTTCACATTCACAATAAGCCATGGGGTAGTTTATGAGGGATTGAACATTATCATGGGGTGGTAAGTGTCAGAGGGAACATCACAACCCATTATTCAAGCTACATCTGAAGCCAAATTTTGGAGAAATGTCTCTAATCTGTGTTTGCACCATAAATAAGACCACTAGGTAAAGCCCACTGGAGGGTCATAAATAAGGTTATAAATCTGACATGGTTTGTAGCAATGACTTAGTCTTTCATGTTTTTAGTTCTCTATAATAATACTTTTTTAAAGAGAAAGGGTATAGATTTTTATCAATGAAAAAAATACAAGTGTTGTACTTAATGACAAACCAACAATGAATTATCACCATACTGACATAGTGTTTTAGTGTCTCTCAGCTCATCATTTTCGTTTCCATGCCCCTAACTTTCCTGTTTTAGTTCAGTCTCACAGCTCTCATTAATCTTGTTTCCAGCCGCAACAAGTAGCTGTTTTCAAAAAAATAACCTACTACNCCTCTCATTAATCTTGTTTTCAGCCGCAACAAGTAGCTGTTTTCAAAAAAATAACCTACTACTCTATGTTACCAGCTCAATACCAAAGGGTAGACAGAAAATGTTAGTATAGTGGAGCATTTAGCAATTAAAAATCCAAATATTTCCACAGGAGTTAGCAGAGTAAAGAACAAAAGTGAGCTAAAAGAAGAGTGAATATTGGATATCTATTCATCAGGCGGTGAGACTAACATATCACTTTTGTTAGTTTATAATAATGTTTTGTTTACATTTTCTTGTGTTGCCCCAAAGCATTCAAAAAATTAATGGGGGGATGTTGTAGTTTCCCGTTTTTTAAGTTATTTATGCAAATTAAACAAAAAAAGACTGATTGTGTCTGAAAGCTACTTGAGTGGGTACAATTTGATTGGCTTTTTTTTTAAATTTAGTTGGACAGACTGTATATGAATCCCTAGAGGGCATTTACCTACAGTATGTTTTCTCTTGTCTGAAACAGAAAATATCGTGCATGGACCATCTGCTCTCAAAGACCCTTATAATATCCTCATTAGCACAGAAACATAAACTTCAGGTTCAGTAAGACCTCAGTTTCTGTTGATATATTCCAGTGCACACAAATAATCTGGGCTCAAAGTAATGTTATCAGGCCTGCGCTCGTAAGGTTAAATAGTCCGTGACTTTGTAAATTGACGTGCACAATTGGTGTTGTTTGATCCAAATTCAAATCTAAAGGCCTTTTAACTCTTAATTTTTCCTTTCCCCTATAAGTGAACATCTGCCCAACATCTGGGCATAATACTTGTCCTCTCATGACAAGAGTGGAGTCATGGGGTGCTAAACTAACCCTATCCTCTGACTTTCTTTATATTCACACCAAAAACTCCCTTTGAGCACATGCAGCTGCTGCTTTCCCCATCTTCTTCATTAATAATTCAAGACCCTTTATTTTCTTCAGTGTGAGTCCTCATGTGGAATTCCTGCTAGACTGAGCAAAGCAAGCACAGACTTGATTGGGAATTGCACTTATTCTTTAAGCCTGGAAATGGGCCAAAAATAATGTACGTTTTACAGATACACAAACCTGCAGTGTGTGTGTATGTGTGTGTGTGTGTGTGTGTGTGTGTGTGTGTGTGTGTGTGTGTGTGTGTGTGTGTGTGTGTGTGTGTGTGTGTGTGTGTNTTAAAAGATCCAGTTGTTCTAAATTACTCTCTATGTCTACACCTCCTCCCTGTTTCATCACCCAAAAATGTTATCTCTCCTCAGCACAAGGTGTAGACTAACATCATGTTATAAAGCAACACTCAAGTAATCAATTTCATTGCTAACCCATTATCCATGCTTATTAAATCAAACTAAAACAGATGTCCACATTAGGAAACTGAAACTCATTTACAAACAACACCAGGGCTGGGTTGGACATCAGTATCCAACCTCAGGGATTTTCCAATATATTTTTCCCCACATCACACAGATTTACAGTGCTGCATGTGTTGCTGTTAGTGACAGCAGAAAACTGCAAAGAGACAAGTGATTTGAGTGGAATCTATTGAAGTTTGCTTATGCAAGACTGAGTTTCCATTTTACTTATGTGAAGTGTTTGATTTTTGGTAAAACACTGACTTAGGAATGTGTCTGACACATCCTGTGTTAGAAACTAATAATGGAAAAAGAGGAGAATCAAAAGTGAATCATAACTAGGGAACTCAAAACATACAAAAAAAACAGGCCATTCAGTCATGGAGCAGCAGTAGTATGTGTTACACTCATCGTGTGTGTACATAATTGCAGACCTAAACATTTATTCTACTGTATGGGAAGGATACTTTAGAATAATGAATAGAATAATGCTGTGATGATTTGTTTTAAATACTGTGCAGCATCTCATGAAGAGTTCTCTTCCATGTCCACCATGTGTCATAACAGCCACAGTCAACTGTGTAAATTGATGTCCCTTCACCTTTATGCACCTACGCAAACACTGACAGATTTTATTTAGCTTATCTTAGCACAAAAAAGATGAGTTATTTGGTAGGGACACCGCAGTTTGCACAAAACAAAAATGGAAAGAACATTCAGAGATGGGGCAATCAGATTGCCACATCAAGCAGCTGTTGCCAGAGTCCAGCCAAGCCTTGTATGGATGAAAAAAACATCACTTTTCGGGAAAACAAGACAGGCAGAGGTGAACACAGCAGGAGCAGTATGAGATCAATGTGGTGTCACAGAGGGGAAGGAAGCTGGACTGCATAAGACAGTATCAGTAACAGATGATTAATTTGATTTGACCTGTAGATATCCCAGCAAAGCTTCCTCTTCTGAGTGACCTCCACTGGCATTGCAGCTGGTGACATCATTAGATATTGAATACATTGGCCAAGATGCTGGAAATCTGTCGACAATGATGTAGGTGACTAGAAAAAAAGGAGAGATTTATTGGGAATTCTAAATTGTTTTCAGATGTCAGAGAGAGGAAGCATACAAGGAAGCAACTAATAAAACATTTTCAGCTTCTGATCTTCATTTAATGCAGATAAGAAAGAAGTTGTTCATGTGTGTGGAGAGTGTCTCAGTGTACTCCCTGTACTTTATTCTCCAGCAAAAAGTCTGGTCCATTTCCCCAGGACGGGAGGAAGCACTGGGAGGACCGACATCAACACTTCTCTCCTCCGGCAAGTATGAGTGTTGACCTTGGCAGAGAGGTCCTTGTGGTTGCTGTATGCAGAGTTTTCATCCCCTGGGAGAAGTGCGTAGGGTAAGGCTGATGAGCGGAAAAGGTTGAGGTAGTCAGAACTAGCAGATGATTGCATGGAGGCAACCTAGGAGTGTTGTCACATATCCTGTAATTAACAGTGGTAGGGTGTTGTCTCTCTCCCAGGAGAGTACAATAAGTTAAGCAGTGAGGTTAGAGGGGACAAATATTGACGAGCAGTGCAGCTGACCAGAGTGAAAGAAAAATGTGCCACCATGCATTTTTCCATGCAGCTGTTTGGAGCAGTGACTCAGAGATAAACTGCTCCTCTTTCAATTTTGTATGTCTAAATTAGGAAATACACCATTGAATTTCATCTTGTCACCTGAACATAAAGGTAAAAAGAAAATGTATCTGTAAAGTGGCATGAGTCATATCACTTCCTTTTTCTACTGTGAAAGGAAGCTACTGTCATATTGATTGAAAAAGGTCTATTTGCAGTTATCCGAAAGCCTAGCCTGTGTTGCATAACTGAACCATGATTTGCCTAGAGTTTTAAGTTACATGACAGCTGGGATGATGTTATGTTTCAGCTGAATTTAGATTGTTTTGTGTGTGTTTGTGTGTGTGTATGAATTCAAAGCTTCAAAATAAACACTAAAAGCCTCTCTGAAACACATTCCAATAGAGCTAGTCAGTTGAAAAACAGTATTTCTAGGATCTCAAGACGTGGAGGATATTAAATTGTTGGATTATTTAGACAAGAAATCACTGAGGCGAAACATTTTCTCCGTATTTAATACATAACAAAACACATGTTACACATTACAATACCAAAGGAATGCCTCTGTTCTTGCAGACATGTGCTTGTGTCTCAAGTCTTTTTTAATCGCAACATAAAGTCAGTGTAAAAGCATACATGTGTAACCAATCACATGACACAATGAGCTCTATGTCAGCATATCAAACGAGTATGTTGCCTCCTAAAGACAGCAAGTAAACTGTGTAACTCAATGTTTATGACACAAGAACTATTTGTCTCTTAGTGTCAAGCAGTGACACGCATCCGCACTCACACATGCACACACACGCACACAACCTTCAAAGTTA
>JANJYP010034849.1:0-18500 GCA_024605115.1 Rastrelliger brachysoma
CAAACATTTTCCTATGCACACAGAGAGGGACATGTTGAACATGCATGCAATAGAACCACACCAACTTTATATATAAAGCTCTGTGTACATGTGAGGGTGGGGGTGGCAAGTGGGGGGAAGGGTGGTTGTGGGGCAGGAGGGGGTGTAAATGTACACACTGTTCCAGAACATCTGTTGACCCAGTGACGTAGGAGGCAGGCTACAGCTGCTTTCGCTTCGTGCTATTAAACTACATTAATGCAATTTACACAAAATCGCTAAAGTAATTAATAAATGCATCCCGATATACATTCACACAAGCCAAGACATGTTAGATGTGATCCCTAACCGTGCGCCCATCCCCCCTCCGCTCTGCACATGGCGCCAACAAAGGCCGGCTGAACAAAGAAGCATGGAAACCCACGAGTGCTTGCCGGTTTCACTAAAATAATAAAAAGATCGGCGGGTTGTCTTCTTCAACTCACCCGGCATCTTCCTCGCCTTTGCTGGCGTCGATCTGGCCGCCCTCCGTACCACCGTTTTGAGAGTTCTCGTCCACCTCAGGCCCCGCGCCTTCTCCGCAGTCATTCACGGCGCTGTCGTCGTTCGCCTCCTCGGTGTGGCCGGCTCCGTTAAAATCATCGTCGACTTCATGGCCGTTTTCTGATGTTTCCATATACTGTTGCTCAGTCTCAGACATTTTGCACTATTATACCTGTGGCCAAAGTAGTAAAAAAAAACATTACGATACAAAAAAAAAATCACAGCGGTTATATAATCATTCACGCCGTGCATGCATCGCCATTTACACGGTGCCAATACATGCATTTCCCACCATTTTGGCCGGCACAGTCGCTTTCCATACATTTGCAGAAAGAAGCTATTTTTCGCCGAGTGGCAGGAAATTGCAACATTGTATCATTTACGAACGCTACATTGTAACCACCCACCATCCCAAAGTACAGTTCTGCTACAGCGATAGAAAAACGTGTAACCATCTGTATCACACTGATAAACCGAGCCAGACTGTGCAACTCAATTTCGCAGTTACGTAATGCAGAGGCTGTGCTCGTAAGGCCTGTGCTTTCTAATCATTTCACATATTTAGTCTACATCACTCGGGAAATACAACTGTAATTACAACAAGCAGAGTACTTACTTGATAATTTAATGAAAAAAAAACAAAGATAAAGTAGTAGGAAAACCTGCTTACTGGTCACACCGCCGTAGAGCTCTCTTTAAGATGGATTCTCCCACACGACGACAACTCGTGGTTGGTTTTCTAGCACCGGCAGAAAAAAACGACAGTTCTGCGGAGAAGCTCTGTGATTGGATGCGCCTTGCTGTCAATCACAAAAATGACCAATTACATCCGTGAGGCTTTCTTCCACATAATATGTTCACGCCCCCGTACACACAGGAAGGAACTCTGAGTACCTTTTCTGTTTCTCACGAGAAAGGGTTTCTATAGCGCATGAAATGTAATTCTGAGGCAGCTAAAATGTGCTGAAAACACACTGTTGCGTCGAATAATGTAAAGCTTTACTCTCACACTCTGAATTTGACAAAAAAGTAGTCCAGCGCAACGACAATGCAGTACAGCTGTGCGAAAATGAAAGAACAGTGTGTGAAAAATGTCTAAAACTGTAGATACTTGCATATTTGTATCTTTCTTCCATATTTGTATCATTATTGGAAAGAATTGTCTTGACGCCCTTTATACTTGAAACATATGACACAAGGAAAACTGATAGGTGTTTATGAAAAATCAGCTGTCATGAAAAAAAGATAGTGAAATAAAACAGAACACACAATAGACACTTTTTTATGTGTTACGTTGTTTTTATTGGGTGTACCAGATAAGTGTTGATTTCTTTCCTTTGTGATCAACGTGGCCATACTATGATATACTGCAGTGTTGCAATGTAAATTGCTCTTACTATCATCATTCTCCAAATCCTGTGTAGAGATAGTGGACTGGAATGATCACCAGTCTATCATTTGTATAACCATTAAGCCTCTCCTGGTATAGAAAGCCTACCCAGTATACAGCAGGTCTTCAGCCTACCACAGCTTGAGTCTGGTCTGGCTGTACAATGAATTAGAAATCACAAACATACAAAGATAAAGCTACAGTAAATACTACTATAGACCAAGTCAACTTTACCTTAACCTAATGATCCAACCATGACTCAATATTTACAGTTAATCTCAAAATGTTTATTTTTTGGCTTATTTTCTTGTATGAGCAACCTGTTAAGTGAGAGCTGTTATGAAGCAGTCCAAATAAAATACCATAGTGCTCATTTGACATGTTTGAGTTAAGTAGGCCAAGTTCACTGCAACACAAACACACGACTAGTGTTAAAAAGTATATTTATTTAGCACTGAACAGATAAATCTGCAAATCAGATGGTCTGGCACAATGTATATGTCCTTCTTTGTCTCCCACATGTCATTCTGCTTCTTCCACAATGATTCCTTCAGCTATCTGAGGCATGTTGGGATTGTGTTTGATCAGCCAGTCAGCAAGCCAAGTCTGTGGAGATCAACAGTACAGGATAATACAGAAAGGAATAAAAAAAAAACAAAAACATGGTAATAGCGACTTTCAATGGAAGAACCGATTAATGAGTATGTATGTCCACTCTATGTATACTCTTGAGTGCTGAATACTCACACAGGGGTTGAGAGGTTTGTGCTTGCAGAGCTCAGTGAGTCCATGTAGCAAAGTCGGGTTTACGTATCTGCTCAGGTATTCTTCAGTTGCCTCTCTTGTGGGAAAGGGCTCAATTACGGCTGCATAGAGAACACATTTGGGTTTCAGAATCGTAGGCGTGCACACTGCATTTTTATACAAATAGCAGTATGTGTGTGTATTACTTACAGTTTGGGAACATGAATTTGATCTCCCTCTCAGCCGCATGAAATGACTCACTGCCATGAAGTGCATTCTTTAGGTCAGATGTGCCATATTTTGCTCTAAGGCTGGAGGAAAACATACAGCACAAACCTTTATCCATCTACATTTAAAAAGACATTTTGCCTAAGCAGATGACTGATACATTAGCAGGCACTTAACTATTTTTCATGAGTTTATGGGATAGATCAGAGGCCTGGTTTGTGTGTAGGCCCCATTTTCCTGTCAGCCATCCAAGGCAATGATTCAGTCCAAATACCCACACTTGTAGTACAATTCATATAAAAAAAACACATGTGCCATAAAAGGAACAGACAACAAAACAAAAATCAGAGTCAACCCTTTATAAGTTATCAGACTGACCATTCTGGATGAGTTTCTCTGGCCTTGATGCTGTTGACAGGTCCTATGATAGACTTCCAGTGGGCAATTGCATTGTGACGGGCCAGAGTGAGGGCAATGATGGGGCCTGAGCTCATGAAGGCAGTCAAGTTGGGAAAGAAGAGCTTTCCATACTGGTCTGCGTAGAAGTCACTGCACTGCTCTGGACTCAGCTGCAGCTTCCGCTTCTGCCACAGGGATCAAGTATTGGAAACTTCAGTGAAATGTGTAGAGAAAGCTAAATCTAATTTACTGGATCATAGACAATCCACCCATTTATCTTCAACCCAGTCCAATCCTCCACATGATTGAAATTAATTTTCATACACTTAAGTGAAACAGTGTCTGTCAGAAAGTAGTCATGGCTGTCAACATCACATTTAACACCTTAGCAGCTGTGAGCAATTCATTTTAAATTCCAATTAGCAATGAAAATACCACACATTAAGACAAAAAGGCACCTTATAATCAGTGTTGAAAAGCAGCTTATGAAGACCCCCCCCCCACGCACAAAATGAAAGAAGTGTGACCGTGATGATGTACCACGATTGAAAACTAAACTCGCCAGTGGCCTCTGGTGGACAAACTACAGAAAGCTTTCATATTCTGCAATATCTTGTTACTGATATATACAAGTCGAAATCTATCCGTGATCATTCAGTCAGTGACGTAATGATATTAATAATTATATCTGACACTTCATAAAGGAACATCTCATGATAAAAGTAACAATAGAAAGGAAATCCTCAACCTCTTCCTAACAACACGCCAACCACTGTGTTTATTTAAAAGACATTTAACCAACCTGTATGATAGTGAAGCCCGACTTGAGGATAGTGTCCTCAATCTCCTCACTTTTGTGGACAGCGTCTGGTTTAATCAGGGCCAGAGTCCTCTCCACATAAATACGACGACTCTGAGTTCGGTCCATCACCCCGTGTATGCTAAACTAACATCTATTTACAATGAAAGTTACTTAAATATGTTAAAACACACACGGCCTCGCTGCTAAAGTTAATGAGCATTTATAAATTTAAAACAAAACGTTTATAAATGGGAGTTTTAGCTCATTTGAAGCGCTAACTCTCGCTCTGAATTGCTGTTTGGGTTGCTAGGATACCACTGATCGATCTGGCAAGCCAAGAAGGACAATAAACCTACGAACGATATGTGGCAAATGATGTGGCCCAAATCCCAAAATCAAAAAATAGTCTACTTTTATTCATCTTTCTACCTCACTAATATAACACATCTTCCCTCTCACAAAACAGAGAGGGAATAATTGCCATAACATGCAAGCAATGTTTATACAGCGGTGGCCAAGTTGTCTGTGATGATTGTTAAAACATAAAACAAATGAAATATCTACAAAGTCATCATTATGCTCTGTAAACCATAGAATAGAGCCATCATAAGGAGATTTAGGTCATTTTCCTTACAAAATCGTTGCATAGAAAGTACACTTTAGACCGCCATGATGCCACCTATTAATAAACCTCAAAATTTAATATCTAACTAAGAAAAAGTGAGTTTTGGGTCTGTAGCCCGAATATCAATGTGTGCACAATTATAGGCAAATATCAGTGTGCAGAATTATTAGGCAACTAAATATTCCTATCTCACTTGTTTATTTTCATTTAATAGAGTGAGAATAGGAAATGAACAATGCAAAATCTACAAATAAACACTTCTGCCATTTTAAAAAATATTCAGTGAGCATATAGCTACCCTTCCTTTCAATAGCTGTGACGAGCCTTCCATCCATGGAGTCTGTTACTTTCTTGATGTGTTAAAGATCAACCTTTTTGTGTAACAGCAACTCACAGCCTCCCAAATACTGTTCAAAGAGGTGTATTGTCTTCCCTCACTGTGAATCTCACAATTTAAGAAGCCCAGTAGTTCTCACTAGGGTGTAGGTCAGGTGAAGAGGCCTGTGTCATTATTCTGTCATGTTTAAGGCCTGTGCTGGCTAGCTATGAAGTGGAGGATTTGGATGTATACTATGGAGCAGTTTCCTCCATAAAAATCATGGCCTTCTTGAATGATGTGGACTTTTTCATGAACCATTGTTTGAAGCAAGTATCTTTTAAAAACTGGATACTATTACCCCATCTTCACCTTGCTGGTGTCTGACCTGAAGTGGAGTTCTGTGCCCATTAGTGATCCAGCCATGTGCCCCTTGAAAAAATCTGTCTATTTATTGTCCCAGTCTTGACATTTCAATTTAGGGTTAGGTTCGGGAGTCTGGTTCAGTGGTGGTGGTGTTTCAGGCTCCCTATAGGCTAGACCCCCATGATCTACCTGGGCCATGTGTCTGAGCACTGAACACATAGCGCTTGTGGGCACTGCAGGTAGGTTGCATTTTTGGAATATGGCTGCAAAGCAGGTTAATGTGTTCCTGGTGGCTTCAGGTTTAATTCTTCTCAGGTTAATTTGCATTTTTTTTTCAACATGTTTCTTTGCAACCCTGATGACTATTTGCAATAAAACTTCTGTTCAGTGATCTCATGTCAATACCTCAGCTACTTCCAAGAGAGCTTTGCACTTCTCACAATCCGTTAAATGTCTTTTTTTTGGGTACATTTTGTCAAGAGGTAAAGAAACTGCCTAATAATTATGCACACCTTGATATAGGCCCTTTATCGACCAAGTCACTTTAGGCCTCACCCTAACTCACTATACTAGTACACATCATCTGATGTTTAAATCCAATTAGCTTTCAAGTTCATATAGCTTGGAGTTGGAAAATGTGCATGAAAATGACCAAAATACTCACCTAATAATTGTGCATAGTGTATATACTGTACACATACTTTTTACATAAGTACATACTCTGATTAACCATAACATTTAAAACAGTCAGATTAAGTGACTTAATATTTAAGCGGTACCTTGATGGGCTATATACAGCAGGAAGTGAACATTCAGTTTTTGAAGTTGTAACCAAGAAAATTGGCAATCCTAACATCTGAATGATTTTGACAAGACCTAAACTGGTAAGTTAGACTGGGTCTGGGCATTTCCAAAGCAGCAGTCATATGGATGTTACTTTTACATATACCAATCTAAACAATATTGAAGATCAGGTGTGCCCTTGTCAACACTCTTCCAGCAGGATTAACATCACCAATCCTTTTCAGGTATTTTCAAATATCAAATTCGACCAGTTTTGACCTCTCAACACGTGACTTCAAACCACTTCCATCATTTATTCTTGTTTTGGATTACTGCTGTTTTTTAGGTTTGAGTGCAGTGATGTCCCCGCTGTTGATGTACAATAAAGTTTAAGATAAAAAAGTTGCACCTGTAATAATCTCTTATGTGTCGTCAGAATCACTGAATTGACCAAGTGTTGAAGCCAACACGCCACACATGTTCTTTTCAAATAAGTCTTTTATTCAAAGCTTCTTCGATGAAAAGTTCTTATCGGGTTCCAATAGTAACCTGCCACACTCTGATCAGGTTGTCAGTGTAGCCAGCAAACAGGGTCTGTAAAGAAATAAAGAGGGGCAGAGGTTAACATCTTACAGACCAATAATCAAACAGTACTGAAGCACGTCTTTAGTGCCCCTCATATTTGCAGGACTGTCACCATTGTATATCAGAGTTTTAAGTGAATGGGTATAATCATCGGGGATTAAGCATCAACGCCAACTAGCGACATAGCCAGATGTCTGGGCTGAAATATCTAAGAGAGCAGAGGGTGTTACCTGTCCATCAGCAGACCATGCCAGGGAAGTACACTGTGGGGGCTCAGCCTTGCTGTTTGTGCTGATCACTTCCTGTCTCAGCTCATCCACAATAATCTTGCCCTCCAGATCCTGCATCAGGATCAAAAGGAAAAAACACAAACACCAGACACAGTGATCAGTGACTGCATATAGGGAGCAAAAGATCAATAAATGAATGCATCACTAAAATCCACCATGGTACAGACAGGTCTAAGGTAGAGCTCAGAAACAGCCTCTTTATCATCAAAGAATACAGTTGGCATTGAAAGTTTCATCACTGCAATTTACAAATTAACTTTAATTCAGGAGGTATTCTATTTATTTACTTACCCAGATCTTGATACTGGGGCCAGTGGCGGCACACAGCCAGTAGCGGTTGGGGCTGAAGCAGAGGGCGTTGATGGTGTCACCACTGTCCAGGGTGTAGAGGTGCTTGCCCTCATTCAGGTCCCACAGCATGGCCTGGCCGTCCTGAATGGAAAGTGAGGAAAAAAAAAGATTAAATACAGTCGATTTCTAGGATATCTGCACGCTTCTTAAGAGATAACACCAAGTTAGTTGGATAATTATTTTACTTCATCCATTTGTGTGTGCAGGTAACTCAGAAACAGCCTCTTTATCATCAATGTTAAACAGGTATTTGTTAAGTTTTCATCACTGTTGAAACCTGCAAGCTGGATTTCCAGCTAATGCTTCAATTGAGTTCAAAATGTTGGATGAAATATCAAAAATCTTTCTGCAGCAGTCCACAATAAAAACATACCTTTCCACCAGATGCACACAGGGAGCCATCAGGAGAGACTGTCACTGTGTTCAGGTAGCCAGTGTGGCCGATGTGGTTTGTCTTCAGCTTGCAGTTGGCCAGGTTCCACACCTATGAGCAACAACAGGAAACTATATCACCCATGATGGTATGGTAATAGGACATAGTTCACATGCTTATTTGTCCAAATCACTGGGCAAAATCAGTTTCTGTTCTGTGTTGGCTACATTTGAAGGTTTTGAGGTTTAAAAAAAAAAAAAAAAGTTACAACATACCTTGACCATCTTGTCCCAGCCGCAGGAGACAATAATGGGGTTGCTGCTGTTGGGGGAGAAGCGCACGCAGGAGACCCACTCAGAATGGCCCTCATCCTACAAAGTGAACAGGTTCAGAAATTCCCAATTAAGATCCGTTGACTAAACATCAGTGATCAGCTTCATTGAAACAGGATGAAATCATCAAAACACAGATGTCTACGGCTAAGTTTTTTTGTTTGGCAGCTCATTCTTTAAGATATAAATCCTGAATTAACACACAATCATTTGTTAAATCACATTAAGGCGGTAGAGCACAAACATTACTCTTGTTCCAAGCTAACTTTCTAAGAATGATGCTTCCATTGATGACTAGGAGAGCAGCATATTTCCTTTGGTCAGTAGTTCAAATTGTATTTGAAGAGAAACTCTAAATTCAAGAAGAAATTTCCCTACTTGTTAAAAACTTAAACTTCGTATTCAACAGGTCACATCACAGTTAAATCCACTATAATTTGGTTCCAGTGACAGACCGCAACACGACTCAGCAGCTCACCTGGATAGTGTACTTGCAGACTCCGAGAGTGTTCCACAGCTTGATGGTCTTGTCTCGGGAGCCAGACACAATCTGGCGGTTATCAGCGGAGAAGGCCACGCTCAGAACATCCTTAGTGTGGCCAACAAACTGCCTGGTGGTGAGGCCACTAGAGAAACATCACACAAAACACTTGTGATCAATCTGTTACAAAACATCCAAGTCATTCCCAATCATTCACCGTCCATACAGCTACACTGGGCACGTACTACTATCAGCTTCCAAAAGCTACACTCTTATTCAAGATGCATTTTTTTCTGTAAGCACTTTTCTCTGAACTGTAATGTAAGTGTACTTGTACCACCAACTTTAGGGCCAGACAATAAATCACTGGCCCGTCATCTGCTGATAAATGATGTTAGCTATACTTGATAACTGACAGTAAGGGAACATCTAAATTTAGAGTAAACAGAAGTTGGTTCATATGCTTCATTGATCATGAGATCATCAGATTTCACATAATTCTGCTTTCCAAGTCATTTAAAATGTCTTAGAGATTTGACCATATTGCTGCAAAATCCTGATAATCTCTAATATCTGATACATTTCCATCATTTACACATACATCAAGGTGATGCAATATCAACACTGTTGAGTGTGTGATCAACTCTTTACTCAGACATGGTCTATTTCTGCTACTGGAGTCACACATGTGTTAATCCTAATGCTGTGCTTCTCCGGGTCCTGGTAAAGAGTATCGACTTTAGAACAAGCTTACTACACATCAGTAATAAGGCAACTACCACTATTATGTGATGATACTGAGTCATTTTAGGCAGAGTCTGCTTTTTTTTTTTTTTTTAAAAAAAGGGAGATAACGTTGCCGGTAACAGTTACAGACCTGAGATCATATCACTCTTTAATTTCCTCCACATTAAAATACTTCTGCTTTACTTTATCTGCAGCATCACAGGTGTTGTGTAGGTACACACAAATCAGGTAATGAGCAAACTATAGGACCACCTGACCGATAGTAAGTAGATGTCCACTCCCTGCACTTACGTGGTGAGGTCCCACAGGCGGAGGGTCCCATCCCAGGCACCAGACAGGGCAAACTGTCCATCAGAGGAGATGACAACGTCACTCACAAAGTGAGAGTGACCCTTCAGGGAGCGCTGGGGGATGCCATAGTTGGTCTCATCACGGGTCAGCTTCCACATGATGATAGACTTGTCTAGAAATAAAACAATCATGCAGTTTTAGCGTTTACCACTAGTTTGGATTTCATTCAGGAAAACATACGTTAGCATGCAGTGCTAACATGGATATAGCAGACTGTTAAATATGTAGCCAGCAGGCTCAATATGATATAATTTTAACAAATGTCACGTCACTATCTGTTATTACACGTGTCAAACATGCAGTGTGTATCTGAAGCAGTTTCATTTGATGCTAGGTAGTTTTAGCTAGTTTGGCTAACCAGCGTCTTTTCTGTACAGTTAGGGCCCTTTCTATCAAGTTAACAAACTTCAACCACATCACAATAAACGGTCCTGACTCTTTATGCATCTTTAATGTGTCACTCACACACTCAGCATAGTTTATCTTATGTTACAGCAGCCAGCCGGCTAGCTGACTAATGCTACCTCAGCCATGTTGGCGGAGCCGGCGGGGGAAGCCTCACCTCGGGACGCCGACAGGATCATGTCGGGATACTGAGGCGTAGTGGCGATCTGGGTGACCCATCCACTGTGCCCCTTAAGGGTCCCCCTTACTGTCATCTGCTCGGTCATTTTGGCGAGGTTCGGTGGCGCCTTTTGCAAGGATGGATTCGGATTTTTCAGAGGTCCAGGGTAACCTAGGTCCTCATCGCATCTGGGCACAGAGGAAAAGGAAGTTCACACCCGGATGCAATAACTATGAGGGGTGAGCAGCCCGCAAAGGATGCTGGGAGTTGTGGACTTTATGCATTTGCAGGAAGCTTTGCTGTCAAACAATGTTTTTATTGAGTAAGGTGAAGACACAAAACTTGTTGTTTTTGTAATATAACAGAAAGTGTAAAGCACGTGATATTGCACAGTAATAAATGTAACACAGAAAGAATAATGTTAAAAGGGTAACAGAGACAGGAAGGGAGTGGAAGAAAACAGAAATGTTGGGAAATAAGGGAGATAAGGTGAAGGAAAAGAAGTTTAGATTATTTATTTAACACGGGGTTATTTTATAGAATATAGTTTTTTTGTTTTATTTTTATTTTCTGTAATAATGTACAACTTCAGCTTGGTAGGTGGCGATATGCAACTGAAAGCAAAGATTGCAATCCGCCAAGAAAAACGCAAAGAAGAAGAAGATAACTGTCAAACAAAATCCCACGTTGTTTAACCAACGCAGATGTTTTATGCTCTTGAATTCAACCGAGTTTGTAAATAGTACATAGTCACCCTTTACACAGCTTACAGCACAACCAGTCAGATACAATGTGTGCGGTGCTTTCAGGTTTATAAGAAATGTTTCAACATTTATTTTTTTTTTTTAAGTTTACTCTCGATTTTGTAGACGACAGAAAAGTCAAAATAAGAGACAACAACACTACAACTACAAATAAATACTCCTTCATTGGCCAATTTCTCTTGGTCAGATAGAAGTATTGATCCTTATTTAAGTCATGCCACTGACAGAGCAAGGAAAAGGTGTTGCATTCTGGTAGTATCAGTATTGTAACAAAAGTATTTGTTTGGTCCCTCTGATATATTATTAGAGCCTGCTCGAGCATTAGGCGATTAATACTGGACCTTCAGTCTGTAAGCAGCATTATAGTTGCTGAGGGTTAACTACTTTAATCCAGTGCTTCTCAACCTAAAGCTCGGACTCCTCCAAAGGGAGACCAGATCAATTAGATTGGTTTATGGTTAATGGTATATTTATGGTTATGATAGAGTTGGTTTCATACACACGGCCCTCCATGGCACATGATTGCCCACCCCTGCTCTATTATATTAAAAAAAAGGTTAATGGAATACAATTGTTCTAAATATTAAATATAAGTTTCAATTCTTTTGTGCAGTACAGTGCATTTGTAAAATTAAGAGCACACATCTATACTGGCCTGATTAAGAAACTAATATGTGTCTAATGGGCATGTCAGATGGTCCAAAGCAGCTTATTAGGAAAATAGTGATGCCATAACAGGATGTGGACAAGAACAACATTTTCAGCCAGTGTTGTGAATGATCAGCATCAGATCTGGTGACTTTTCCACCAATGTCTGCACTAGGTTGATTTGAATACAGCTTTTGTTCATTCTAAATGTGATTTTTATAGGTATTAATACAATGGAACAGGGCAGTTATTTCACTTAAATTAGTAATAGTTATGATATATTGGCCTATGATTGTATTTTTTGTGTATACATGCATCAACTTTAATGGTTAGAGTTTCTAGTATTCTCTATTTTGGTTTAACTTGAATTTATTTTATAGCTTCTATTTATTTGTACCTCTGACCTAATTAATCTGTCCCTGGAGGCTGTGATGAGTTTTCTAAATAATCAAATGCATATGTGTATTTGTGCTTTTTTTTATTTTATAAAGAGTAGAGTTAGCTGAGCATCTTAAAATCATTAAAGATTGTTTAATGAATATATATAATTCTATAGGCTAATTATCATTTAATGAAAAGAGAAACCATAAAACTGGAGAGTTTATTTCAATCTGCATGTTTAGTTCACCAAATTTCATGTTATACATATTTAAACAAGTAATTACAAAAATAGCTTAATTCCTTTACAACCTGATACACAACCAAAACAACATTCTTACAACGTCAAAGCTAATACTGCGATATACGATTCGCTTAAACACCAAACTTTATGCAGACACTGTGCCATGTATGGACCTCCATTAAGCCTTAAAACTGAAACTGATACAATCTGCAAAAGAAATAAACACATGTAATAATGTTAAGTGACAGATAACCATCAGCTTGCAGTGAAAATGCCACAGACAGTGTGGTTTTAGAGTTAAACCATTCCGCCTTATCATTTCTCATTCAAAGGTTTTGATCATGACTCAAATAAAAGTTTGCATTTCAGCTATTTTGTTGTAGCTTATTGATATGGATCTCATTTACACAACACACTTCTAGAATAACTTCAACTTCATGAACAAGTGATACTGTACAGTTATTTTTTATGCGCTGACACATCATATGAATCTCAGTAACAGGAGAATAGTTTTGTATGATGTCAGTAATACAACTTTGGTATTTTTCAGGTATATGTAAACTGATCCTTGCAAAAATAAAGTGGATAAGATGTTAAAGTTACACAGACTGGCTCTAATTTCAGACCTAAACAGGAACTACTGAGGGAATATGCATTTTATTTGGCAGTTTACAGATCAGCTAGGGAATATTTCTAGTCAGCAAAATGAATGTACTGTATTTGTTTTCTGGATTCAGTAAGTTAAATGCAGTTTTCCTACATTAACACTGGAACTGAATTCACTTATAAGGAATAGCAGATAAGGCAAGAATTTAAATCATGTGAAAGATCCAACAACCCTGAACAGCTAAAAAAAAAAAAAATCTGGAGCTTTCACTGTTACTTTTTACACACCTCACATATCCATTCATGTCCACGTGTTTAATAGGAAGCTCTTGTCCAAAATGGCAGAATGATTCTAAAAAAAGAAACAACTCAAACAGATATTCTATATCATATATAATGCTTATATTGACCCTGTTTGAATTTGCAAAGGTTGTAGTTTGTGTGGTTGTGTGTGTACAATAGACATGTTGAGCAGCCTGTATGTTGACAAGATAATTTACCAAAAAGCATGAAACAATAAAAATGGTGTAAATGATAAAAGGTCATGTCTGGTGGACAACTTGAATATGTATACTGTTTTATAAAAATACATTTGCTGAGTATCAATAATATATCAAAAAGTGCAACTTATATTAATGTAGAATAAACAGATGCCCTCTAACAAAATGTTTCTTTTTCATTTTCTATGAATGTGTTTATGTTAACAGAATAATAATGACTCAATGTTATCTCCGCTGTGAACATAGCAATATCTGAAAATAGTTTATAGTAAACCAGTAAAGCCAAGTACAGTTTCTCTTTCTCCTACATAATGTTTAAACAAGGATCCATGTGTACCAGTGTACACATGTGACAACTATATGAGGAGTAGAGCTTTCAGAAACATGAAAGTATTTAAGCACCAAAAAGTTATTCCATCTGAGAAAAATGTATTACAAAGACCAAAACATGCCAATAAAAGTCTTTTTTTTAGCAAAGAATAAAACAGTGTGATAACTGAAAGAAAGTACACAAAGACAATGTAAGTGAGTTATAAACCGTTGTTGTATGTTGTATTGGTGAATAAAAATGAATGATTCTTCCCCCAAAGTAATGGCTGTGTATACATTTGATTCAAATTTCATACTTAAGTATGTTAGTCCTTCAGTCCAAATGACTAATGTTTCAAACATATCAAACAAACAACACACATTTAAGTCAGCAGCAAGAACTTTCACCGTCAACCAAAGGAACTGGCAACAGTGAGTAAAACATTATGTCTTCATATGTGATTAAAAGATAATGAGCAGTCAATGTTACACTGGAAATAATTAAGAAAATATTGATTGGCAATCATTTTGTCAATGCAATTAAAAACAGAACCAATGTAGTGTTGAAGCTGATCGGCCCCCTAATGCATACACTGACACATTGGTTTATCATGAATACTATAAATGG
Organism: Rastrelliger brachysoma; assembly: GCA_024605115.1. Taxonomy (NCBI): domain Eukaryota; kingdom Metazoa; phylum Chordata; class Actinopteri; order Scombriformes; family Scombridae; genus Rastrelliger; species Rastrelliger brachysoma. The sequence goes on from JANJYP010034849.1 coordinate 14,328, forward strand.
TTCCTTCAAATATGGCTTTGAAGTTTTACTATCTATATATTCCCCAAACATGGCAATGCACAGGAATGCAAAATGTAACTGGACGATAATATAAGAATAAAACAGAATGAAACAAAACAACACACAGGTCACCAATGCTGCAAGTGTAAGCCTTAAAAAAGTAGACTTACTGACTCACTGAGTGGCTTGTTAAAATGGAAAGACTACTAAAGACTGCAAATGAAAACTGACCTACTGTTGTTTGAGGTTTCAGTGAGGGACCACAAGTCATAGATATAAGCTGTCAGGGTGCTAAACAACTGTGTCTTGTTATGACCATGCATTTAATTAGTGAAGATTTTTACAAAAGAGTCATACAAGATCACCATAACATGTTCAATGTATCTGTGCAGTAAATCCTTCCTTATGTGCCAATGACATAAGTGACCCCCAAACAACTTCAACTGATTCTCAAGCTGTTGTGCAACATCGTCGGCCACAGGTGTGTCTTTTCTCCCAGGTGAATGTGGAAATGCACAGTTCTCTGTTTCCTCCTCCTGGAGAGTATCCATACTGGAGGATCTGAGTGTTCATTATGGCACAGAGGCGTTACATGGCTTGCTCTACTTCACGAAGGCCAATCTGCCCCCTTTGTTTATGTGTCCTTTCTCCACCAGGCCCAGCACTCCTTCAGGGCTGAGAGAGACGCTTACGTTTGAGCTTCTGCCTTGTCATCTCCTCCTTTCAGAAAACAGAGAGAGGAGAAGAGAGCAGTGACCCACACTCCTCCATCTGCTACAGTCTCAAAGATCTGTCCATCTGTCCATGCACCCATCTGTGAGACTCTGTGAGTGTGCGCACACACCGTCACTCCCACACAGCATTTATGATCACAAGTGGCAGTGAGTCAGACTGTGTTAGTAAGGCAGCTAGACCGTCTGGGCACTCCAACATTGTCATTGGGACTATCCTTCAAAGAGTCCCACTAGCAGTTCAGTTCCTTCTCTTTAAAAGTGTGGCTGCAAAACACTTGACCTCTAAAGATTAAACTTTTCTTAATACTGTCCATGTTTTTGAAAAAAATCTCAATATATTATGTATAATGTTTTTATAAAAAAAGGAAAAGGGACTGGGTTGTTGTTGTCGTATTTAGTTGCAATATATACCATATCAATATGTACAGACTCCATGCTGCTGATTAGTCATCACTGCAAATAAAGAATAGTAGGCATTGATTATTAGTAGCAAATCATAAAAAAAATCAAAATCAAAACATAAACCCTTTTTTACAAAACTTAGTAAATAGTCCCTGTTCTCTGATGTGCACACATTATAATTACAAGCTCACACGCTGTAATATACTTACNTAAAATCAAAACATAAACCCTTTTTTATAAAACTTAGTAAATAGTCCCTGTTCTCTGATGTACACACATTATAATTACAAGCTCACACGCTGTAATATACTTACAAAATGCCCCTGTATCAAATCAAAGTCAAGCAATGAAATTAATGCTGACAATCCACGAGTGATCATCTTGACTGCAGATAGTGTTAGCTTTTATTTACTTATTTATATCACTATATCCTGATCGTGCAAACTGCTGTCATGACCAAACACTAATCATTTCATTAGTTAAAAATATGCTTTTCTGAAGAAAGGCCACTCACCTTGTGCCAGCAACCTGGTATAGGCAGCCCGTCACGTCCCTGCAGGGAGACAACAGCAGGAAATGTAAAGTGAGGTATGGTTGGATGAAGTTCTTTTGTTTGTTTGTTTTTTTTACTTTACAAAAACCTTTGCAGTTACTGTATGTATCCTGCTAATTTAAATGTCAGTAACAACTGTAATAGTGTTTTAGGTGTGGACTCCGCATCATCAAAGTGGTGTTGTAGAATAAGGCAAAGATGGAGGCTGAACCATGAAGGAAAAATTCATGCAAAAAGAGAAAATGTTTAAAAGTTAAACATGCTTTTACATGTCCATGTGTTATTTTGTATCTGTAATCTGGAGATTGGTCATTACTTTAAGTAACTCATTCTCTGACAGGTTTTTGATTTTCACTCTTTTGTTTAATGAGGATATCAGTCACTCTCCACTTCACAGTCTGTGAAAGCTCCTATGAACAGTGCTAGACCCTTTGTATTTTTGGAGTTGTGTTTTTTGTAGCTACAGAAGAGATTCTTAGTGAGACATTTGATTTGCATACATATTCAAGCAGTGATATACAGATCAATGTCCTGGCATCTCTGTGCTCTGAGCCAGTTCCTACTGACACTTATTTTTTTGCTGCTTATTTTATTTGAAGGCTTTTTTCCAAGGAAAAACTAAAACTGGGTTTGAGACTGTTACCGTGTACATAACATGGCATACCTAAGAAACAAAAATTAGACAAAGTGTTGGAAAAGAGAATGGCAACAGCAGTATAGTGTTAATATATGAATAGTGAGTAAAGAGNGCTTATTTTATTTGAAGGCTTTTTTCCAAGGAAAAACTAAAACTGGGTTTGAGACTGTTACCATGTGCATAACATGGCATGCCCAAGAAACAAAAATTAGACAAAGTGTTGGAAAAGAGAATGACAACAGCAGTATAGTGTTAATATATGAATAGTGAGTAAAGAGGAGGAAGGAGGCAGAGATACTGTACCACAGGGCAGGGGGCCTCAGGGCCGGAAGGAGGAAGAGGAGTAGAGGAAGAAAGCCCTGCTTCCACAGACAGACCTTTAGTCTTATCACAACCCTGTCAGTGAGAGCCAGTTACATTCACAGCATTGAGAAAGAAACTTGCAGAAAAAAGAAAAGAATAGGAAATGACAGAAATAGTGCTGAGAGTGAAACAGAAAACGGGGAAATACTGTCTTTAGAGTAAAATGAGTGCAGTATTACTGTGTGTGTGTGTGTGTGTGTGTGTGTGTGTGTGTGTATGTGTGGATGGAAGGTAACATACCACAGGACAGGGTTGGTCCAGGCCTGGAGGACCTTGCTCTCCCTTTGAGCCCTTTGGACCTTTCCTTCCTGCTGCCCCTTTGTCTCCCTGCACAGTACAAGGGTTAAGCATTAATGAGAGGCACACAGAATCATATCTATAATGGTCAAATATATATAGCTGGTTGTATTTCTTTGTGTGTTTTGCACCAACCTTTTCTCCTCTTTCCCCTCTTTCCCCTCGGTCACCTCTCTCTCCCATCATGCCTGGGTAACCCTGGACATAGAATCACAAACAGTTCACATAGTTGCTGTTAATTTATTGGAAATTGTTTAATTGAAAATGCCAATATCTAAATTCGTATTGAGAAACTCACATCTAATCCAGCATCTCCCGGTTTGCCCTGTGAACACACATTCACACATGACAATTACAGTCAGGTCCATAAATATCCTATGCACCTCAGAATTCATCCAGGTGCTTCTGCCCTTTGTCACATCAAACGCTAGTGACCTATTGCCATTAGAAGCAATGCATGACCAGCCACCACATTGCCTCCACCTTGTTTTACACATGATGTGGTATGCTTTGGATCATGAGCCGTTGCAAGGTTTGTCCACACTTTTTTCTCCCCATCATGTCCACTTGTTCATGAAACAGCTTTTTAAACGAGTTGTCCAATTATTTATGGTCCCCTCAAAAACAGAGTGGCATATATTGAAAACTCTAATTTTTAAATCCTTTCTCCAATTTTGATGTGAATACCCTCAAAATAAAGCTGAGAGTCTGCACTTTAAACCCATATTCATTTTATCTATGAGTTGAATATGTTTTGGTAAACAGGTGAAATAATAAAACTTGTGTCAGTGTCCAAATAATTATGGACATATGGACTGTCAAACTCAAGACAAAAGACAATAAAAAAATGTAGAAAACATATTTATTGAGGTGCTTACTTTTTCTCCCTTTGCACCTGGAAGACCCACTAATCCTGGAGCACCAGTTGGACCAGGGTGGCCATCTAGTCCCTGGAATTAAAGTTCATTATCATCAGTGCATTATGTTTGGCTCTCCAAAATCAAACATGAAATATTTTCATGTTTAATTATGATAGCATTCACTCAATGTCACTTACTTTGAATCCAGGAGCACCAGTATCCCCCTTCTCTCCCTTCATACCAAATCCGGGCTCTCCCTACAACAGAGCACAGGAACACAAGTATTAAACAATCATGTCATAGCCTTCACCACATACTGTACTAGAG